>OZ035829.1:1276218-1278718 GCA_964034765.1 Knipowitschia caucasica | reverse complement strand
CTGAAGCTAAAACACGGTAAACCTTTATCTTTTCATAAATCCAAAAATAATGTGTTTGTGAACTCAACCTCTTCCATGGTTTGACGGCGTTTACTTTAATCTGGGTTTAGCTGCTTTATGGATGTGTGCTGTAATCGCGTTAAGGCAAATCTGCATTTACCAGTTGTTTAAAGAAGAATTCACAGTGTTTGGTTTGGTTTGGCTAATCCTCGCACATCTTTTGGCAATACCGCCTTAAAACCTTCCACTGCTGGTTCTGAATGCTGCGATAAGTGCGATCGTCTGGAATCTTTGTACATTGCATGAACTGAAATACCCTTTACAACTATCACCAATGGTTTTCGGCAAAAGGACAGACGGGCTACAGATCCCGGAGTCAGGCTGTAGACCGAGGACCAAAGCCAGCAGTGACATGTTTACAAAGCATGTGAATATGGTTTACACATAAAACTCACTATGTCTTGATTCTCAAACCGTTCGGACCAGTTTTGACACAGTTACAAGCTCCCATTGGGTTTCCACGCCACAATAGGAGTCGAACCAAATGAAAATGTAGTTAGCGAGAGATCTGGTTTCCTCTAGTCCTTAAATGATCGACGATACTGTCCACCAAATGAGTATTGAAGATTCCAACAACTCTCTGACATTCAGTTACCATCTCAGCACTTTCAATTCCACGAAACATTTGAACCCCTTTGATTCCCAAACGCTTCCACAGCCTTTGTAAAGCCATGGGTTGCCTCGCGGTGATGGGGAAAGGGTTGGGTCTTGGAGGTCGGGGCCAAACTCGCCTCAATCTCGGCTTCGGAAAGGTGCAATCATCGCTGCTCCGGAGGTTACAGGTGCAAACACTGTGATTTACAGAGAGGCGAGAGAAAAGGGGAGACGTCCTGATGAGGCAGCTCCGGCCAAGCCCCAAAAATCCAGTAAAATCTTCTGAGCTTGAAACAGTAGAGCCGGCCATTTTTTACGATTCAACCAGAACAGCTCACCTGATTTCCAAATCACGAGCCGATGGAGACCGTGTTTATGAATGAAGGGAAGATTGGTTTTTGCTTTTGGGCTTTTTCTGAGCTTGTTAAAAATCCCAACTCAAGGACATGAGTTCATAAAAAACATGGACGCCTTTCTTTGTACAAAAACGCTGCCGGTTTCAACTACTTCCTCTTTTGCGAATAGAGCATTTCCTCTTCTTCCTCGATCTTTTAGGCCTTTGCAAACCCACTTAACACACATGAGTTGACGTCATGTGAGGTTTTGTGCTTGAGGCTTGAACAGAATGTACTGACCTTATTTTAAAACAGTCTTCAACCAAACTAAACACTGGAAAATATAAATGTTGGTCCATATTTTAAAAGTAGTTCAAGTGCTTTTAGATTTATATCCTGTTTTTAATGGTACATCCCCATTGGTATTGGCTATAGTTGGTGATTTCTGATGGAGTTTGCTGAAAGGTTGATGGTCAGATCCCCTGTAGCCAGACACGTCACGTATAGATTTGTGTGTGTTCTTTCTCATGGGCTTTCTTTTCCAACGGCAATGTTAAAACTTCTCATTGAATTTTAATTTCAGCTTCAGAATTATGTTTTCAGATCAATGTCAGAGCTCCGGGTGAAATTCATTCAATGATGCCAGTTTTTGTCCACTCTCCACAGAAGGTTTGACGATAAATATGTTGTATAATTGTATATTTGTTTATTTATTTCACAGGAAAATATGACCAGAGAAAACAAGAAAACTGGTGCTTGTTTTGAAAGGGGATTGGTCAAAGCAAAAAGCAAATATTAATCCAATCTCTCCCATAGAGTCAGACAAATACTACAATACAAGTTCTTCTCCTAAACATTTAATAAACAACTTAGTATGACTTAAAGACGCTTAAACTACGCTTTGTGGTCGTTTTGAGTGTCCAGAAAAGCACTGTATAAATCTGATTATTATTATTATTATTATTAAAGCAGTAACTCACATTGACCCGGACAGTTAGAGACTCAGACCATTCTCTCTACACTTTTTAAGATGAATAAATCCTGTATTTATCTCACAGTGGGGACATTCCAATAGTAGGCATTTCTCAGTTAAGGTGGAATTGACTGATTCAGCAAAAGTTCTGCCACAGCCGCTGCCAACACTCTGTGATCTCGTCCATGTCCCTGCATTTCATGATAATTCTCTTTATTTTACCTTTAATTCAGACACACAAAGAGTCCAATATAACACAAAAGAGAAACTAAAAATACACACAAATCAAATTATATTTACAAAATTCTGACTGTTTTTCCGTTGTCTCCAGTGTGAAAAAGCGACACAGCAACACAATACACAATGTCTTTCTATGTATTTATCCCTCAAATAAGAATCAGAACTGTTTTCATTGCCGTTGTCAGTTTGATGAAGACACAAAGCAGAACCAGGATTTCTTTTCCAATCGCTCCAATCATGTGTTTAAGTCCCAGAGTTGGATTCGATCTCGTGGTGAATGTGCCAAGACCTTCCGTTT
>OZ035829.1:1262141-1276208 GCA_964034765.1 Knipowitschia caucasica | reverse complement strand
GAGACCAGAGAGAGACCAGAGATGCATATATTGTTAGTTTGAAGGTGGAGAATAGAAAAGTACAGATACAGTCTTTCCACCTCTGTGTCTGGAGCCAGTGAATAATTCTGTGTGAAATCTTTATGTATAAGAAACAACACTGTGCTTATTTACTAAGAACTTACATATTTGATATTCCTGTGTGTGTGTGTGTGTGTGCGTGTTTCTCTGGCCGTGTGGGGACTCGCTGCACACCTGCACATGCATCAAAGTGCTGCATTGCATTTCTGCGGCGGCGGCGGTGACTTCAGAGGAACACGAGGGGAGTATGTATAGAACAGGGGCCGACTCAGGTGTGAGAGTGTCCCAGCTTTGTCCCCGGGGCCCCTGCAGCTCTGCACCAGCCTGACTGCACCAACACTGATGCTGAGCCAGGCCTTTCCACCGGCCCTACACACACACACAAACCCACGCACACACACAAACCCACGCACACACACAAACCCACGCATACATACACACACACATGCACAAACACACACACACACAAACCCACGCATACATACACACACACACACACACACACACACGCATACGTACACACGCACACACGCACAGACACACACACACAAATGCACACACACAAATGCACACGCACATACATACACACAGGTACACACACACAGAGACACACACACACAGGTACAGGCACACGCACAGACACACAAGCACACACACACACAGGCACAGACACACACACACATAGACACACACACACACACAGGTACACACACACAGAGACACACACACACAGGTACAGGCACACGCACAGACACACAAGCACACACACACAGGCACAGACACACACACACATAGACACACACACATACACAGGTACACACACACATAGACACACACACACACAGGTACAGGCACACGCACAGACACACACACACACACACAGGTACAGGCACACACACACACACGCACACACACACACACACAGGTACAGGCACACGCACAGACACACAAGCACACACACACACACGCACAGACACACACACACACACGCGCACACATACACGTTTTTGTTACCTGGTGGGTCCCTTTGACAGGGCCGTTCAGAATGGGACCCATAGACATAATCTTTTTTTACCAAGACTTTAAGTAATACAAAACAGTCAATAGAAACCAAACAACTATTTTAAAGGAATTTTATTTTAGATTTTGTTTTCGAATTGCAGTGATTCTATTTTTGACATAGAATTTAATGCCACTCCATGTCCGATGTCTAAGGTCATCTGGTGAGGCATTAATGCAGGCCAGGCAGTGAGACTTCCCAGGGACCTTTCCAGTCTGTATGAAAGGTGTCATGGTCTTCTCCACAGCCTTCACCTCAGATGCAGACCATGGCTTTCTTACACGTTCTAGGGAGAGAAATAAAAATATATTAGCAATATACACTCCCAGGGTGAGGACCAAGCAGCCTGGCTGTAATCCCCCACCTGGTACACTTACCAGAAGGGGCACTGCCACTACCATGGGGTGCATCTGGATGAATGGTTGAAGGTTCTCCGCTTGAAGTTTCTTTTAGCCCGTCCGTTTGTGAGAGGATCTCTACTGCTCTCCCTGTCGCACAGAAAATAAAAATACAAGTGGCCTTTAGGGGAAAAAAATCATACATATTTTAATAATATCAAGAATTACCTTCAGGCTCAATTTGTATCTGGTCGAGGCTCTTTCCTTCGAATTCCGTCACTCTTCCCTGCTCCATGGCCATCAACACTTTGCTGATTTTGGCCAGCTCCAGTGTCCCCTCTGGTAGTCTGTAATATTGCCTGTGGATGCGAATGTCATGGCCGAGGAAGTTGGCAAGTATGTCCATCTCATTCTCTTTCATATTGAGAACTGTAGACATAGTAGCTATGTGCTTTCTAAGTTTGGTTGAGGATAGCATCTCTGGATGCACCGCACCACATTCTTTGGCTACCTGCCGTAGGGAGTCTGATCCCCTGATGTGGGTGTCTGCGCCCGGGCGGGAAAAGAAGTATGGGTTATGGTCAGAGATGGAACAGGCCCTTCTGTTCTCCACCAGCACCTCCATCGAAGCAATCATTTCAGGAGTCAAAAGAACCACCACTTTCCGACTTCTTTTCCCTTTAATTTCAATGCGTTGAAAATGCTGACACAGCTTTTTCTCAAGTTGGGACAGTCCCAGAGCAATGTCAGAATGGATCCCAGTCTTACTTCTTAAGGTAAAGGCTGTCAGTGGCATCTTTGAAACCTCACCTTCCCTTCTTCGATTGAAAATGATGACCTCACAAAGAGTCAAAACTGCCAGTTTAGACCAATGCTTAGACGTTGGCTCACTTATTAGGGTTTGCACATATTCAGGTCGACATACCTCAATATGTGCATGCATGGCTCTAACGTCCTCAGTCAGAGGGAGCAGGTCCGGAGTGTTCCACTTGGCTTGCCGGAGGGTCTGTAGGGCAGCAGAAGAAACACAGACGTCCCACCTCTTCTCAAAAAGCAGCCGGCTTCGTTGGAGGTTTTTAATAAATAGTTCATCAACACAATGCTCCATTTTTGAGTCACATTCAAGAATATCTGCTAGCTTTCTGAGGCTATGGCCGAGTTTGAGGGCCAAGGATGGAGTCTTGTATTGATTTGTTTCCTCATCATATCCAGCCACAGACCTGACTGCATCAATCACATGGTTAAAGTTGGAAGGAATAAAGAAATCCTTAATTGTTTTCAGTTTCCCTGCGGTTTTTGCTTCGTTAATTAACCTACCGACTTCTCTCATTTTTTGCCTAATGTAATCATGCTTAGTCTTATCATGCCCGTGTTTTAAGTACAGGTGCTCTCCGAGTCTCAGAATCCCCTTTTCTGCTTTGACAACACCCGTGACCTCATCCTGATGCATTGCCGAAATTAAAGACCACAGCTTTTTGCTGATGCCCTCCGGTACAGGCTGGGCTAGGGAGCAGAGGGACTGGACCCTACTTCTACCTGGTTTAGCCTGGGCATCTTTCTGTGAAAGCCGGCACCTGGCCACATGCCTCCACAGCGACTTTCGCTTAAGCAATGCCCCACAGTCTATACAGTGCAAAAACTCACTGGATTTAACTGGGCAATTTGGCTGTTTAGCTGGGACTAAAGTTCCAATGCCGGCCTTTAAAACCTCAAAATTGTGCTCACGGTTTCCACTATTCCTGATCAAATCAAACTGAAGTTTACGTGCTTTAGATTTCACAGGTAGAGCCAATGCTCTGGCTACGTCACTTTCATTTCCATGTTTTCTAGTCAAATGACGGGACATTTTGTGGCAGGACATTGAACAGTAGAGGCAGAAGTGTCTCTTGCTGTATACTCGCCCCCCATTTTTCTTCTTTTGCAGCTGCATGATAACAATCTTATTTGCCTTTGGTTCGTCACTTTCCGAGTCTTGAAGAAAAGTGTTTTTGATTTTTCTTTTTCCATACTTTTTTACAGGTTTCTTCTTGACAGTTAAATCGTCAGAATCTGAGTCGACTTCATCAATTAGGGACTCTTGACTAAGCTGCACAAACAACAAATAATTTGTAATCATTCTATATAACAATTTGAAGTCATGACTTGTAGTCAGCACTTACCAGTGGTTTGTAAGCGTGCGCTTCAGTGTGCTCCTCCATGATGTCTTGCAGCCTAATGAACCACACACTTGCACCTTTTTCTAGCCTGACACCTGATTTCCTCTGTTGTGCTGCTCCATGATTGGCTCCAGCCTCTGTTGTGCTGCTCCATGATTGGCTCCAGCCTCTGTTGTGCTGCTCCATGATTGGCTCCAGCCTCTGTTGTGCTGCTCCATGATTGGCTCCAGCCTCTGTTGTGCTGCTCCATGATTGGCTCCAGCCTGCTGGACTGAAATTGCCCCAGTGTGCCCCTCCCTTGATATCCCGCAACCCACCACCAGGGTTCCGACACATAACACACTTTTTTCAGGAAAGTAAACCTCCAGGGGTCCTTTCCATATTTTTACAGAGACTGCATAAGGACCGTTAGAAAAGCATTACCCATTGATTATTAAGCTTGGACCAGTGGAGTCCGGTGTTCGGGCCCCACCACGTAAAACCAGTCCCCATGACGTGAGCGGAATCTCAGGTTATGGAACCCACCAGGAGTTGAAAACAAGTGCACTCCCACACACACACACAGGTACACACACACATAGACACACACACACACAGGTACAGGCACACGCACAGACACACACACACATGCACACACACACACACACACACACACAGGTACAGGCACACACACACACACGCACACACACACACACACAGGTACAGGCACACGCACAGACACACAAGCACACACACACACACGCACAGACACACACACACACACAGGTACACACACACATAGACACACACACACACAGGTACAGGCACACGCACAGACACACACACACATGCACACACACACACACACACACACAGGTAAGGACTTAGGAACAAGAAATCATTTATGGATCTAGGGGTGAGATTCAGGTTTGGAGGCAGAGTACGTTTATCAAAGTGAAAAAAAAAAACAAGTATGTTGAGTTAGTGAAGGGTGCAGGTGGCAATGGACTTTTTATAATATAACAATCATAATCATAATGCACCGGTTTATGTTTCTGTGGTGATAAACTACTGTAGCCACAGCTGCCCTGGGGCACACTGACAGAAGCCCCTCCCACCACCACCAACCACTCACACACCAGACTCATTCTAATGTGGGAGAAGTGTCTTGCCTAAGGACACAACCACAGTTTGGCACTTTACAGCCACAGCCGCCCCACTGCGGCACCTGCTGTTCAGAGGTCTCCCATCACAGTACTGACCAGGCCCTGCCCTGCTTAGCTTCATTGTTTATTTTCGTGTTAATTAGTAATTATTTATGTATTTATACAGTTGACTTTGAGTTGTTTAGATGATGTTTTGTACTAATAAAATAATAAAAATAATAATATAGGAAAGACTTTATTGATCTCACACTGGAGAAATGAACAAAATGAAAAATAAAATACATATCTGCCCACCCGTCCAATCACAGTCGCGGGAGTCGAACCCATAGAAACACTTTTTAAAGACTAAGAATAAAGATTTATAGCAGATTGTTCAGAAAGTGCATTTGCTTTGACTCCTCCTGAGTGGATTGTGACGGTTTGTGTTAAAGGCCCGCACCTGAACAGAGAGCTATCTAACACAGAGAGCTATCTAACACAGAGAGCTATCTAACACAGAGAGCTATCTAACACAGAGAGCTATCTAACACAGAGAACTAGCTAACACAGAGAGCTATCTAACACAGAGAGCTATCTAACACAGAGAACTAGCTAACACAGAGAGCTATCTAACACAGAGAGCTAGCTAACACAGAGAACTAGCTAACACAGAGAGCTATCTAACACAGAGAGCTATCTAACACAGAGAGCTATCTAACACAGAGAGCTATCTAACACAGAGAGCTATCTAACACAGAGAGCTATCTAACACAGAGAGCTATCTAACACAGAGAGCTATCTAACACAGAGAGCTATCTAACACAGAGAGCTATCTAACACAGAGAACTAGCTAACACAGAGAGCTATCTAACACAGAGAGCTATCTAACACAGAGAACTAGCTAACACAGAGAGCTATCTAACACAGAGAGCTAACTAACACAGAGAGCTAGCTAACACACAGAGAGCTAGCTAACAACCATGACATTCCTTCCACCTGGTTACGGACTATGTCCAAGTGGAACGACTAAATCACAAACAAAGGGACCAAGGACGCCGCCGCCGCCGCCGCCGCCGCCGCCGCCTCTGCCGCCGCCGCCGCCGCCGCCGTTCCCACTGAGGCCAATTGTTTTGCTCAGTCACTTTCCCGCTTCATGGCCGCCTTAATCTAATGCAATTTAAGCCACTTACATTTTTCATACAGCGCACGTTAGCCTGTTAGCGCCGCCTGTTAGCGCCGCCTGTTAGCGCCGCCTGTTAGCGCCGCCTGTTAGCGCCGCCTGTTAGCGCCGCCTGTTAGCGCCGCCTGAGCTGGTCCAGGACCTTCAGATGGGCACGGCTACGGTCCACTCTCGGCCAACTCTCGGTCTCTCTTGCTCTCTCTCATTCTCTCTCTCTCTTGGTCTCGCTCTCTCACTCTCTCTCACTCTCTCTCGGTCTCTCTCGGTCTCTCTCTTGGTCTCGCTCTCTCACTCTCTCTCGGTCTCTCTCGGTCTCTCACTCTCTCTCACTCTCTCTCGGTCTCTCTCGGTCTCTCTCGGTCTCTCTCTCACTCTCTCTCGGTCTCTCTCGGTCTCTCTCTTGCTCTCTCTCACTCTCTCTCGGTCTCTCTCGGTCTCTCTCGGTCTCTCTCTTGGTCTCGCTCTCTCACTCTCTCTCACTCTCTCTCGGTCTCTCTCGGTCTCTCTCTTGGTCTCGCTCTCTCACTCTCTCTCGGTCTCTCTCGGTCTCTCTCGGTCTCTCTCTCTCTCTCGGTCTCTCTCTTCACTGCTCCAAAGTTTGGAGTTGTAGAAGTTGGAAATGTATTCATTAAGTGGATTTCAGTCACTTTTCAGATTTTAGATACCAGAGACCGGAGAGAGAGACCTGAGAGAGAGAGACCAGAGAGAGAGACCAGAGAGAGAGACCAGAGAGAGACCAGAGAGAGAGACCAGAGAGAGACCAGAGAGAGACCAGAGAGAGAGACCAGAGAGAGACCAGAGAGAGACCAGAGAGAGACCAGAGAGAGAGACCTGAGAGAGAGAGAGAGACAGAGAGAGACCAGAGAGAGTCCAGAGAGAGACCAGAGAGAGACCAGAGAGAGAGAGACCAGAGAGAGAGACCAGAGAGAGAGACCAGAGAGAGACCAGAGGAGAGAGACCAGAGAGAGACCAGAGAGAGAGACCTGAGAGAGAGAGACCAGAGAGAGAGACCAGAGAGAGAGACCAGAGAGAGAGACCAGAGAGAGACCAGAGAGAGACCAGAGAGAGGCCAGCGAGAGAGACCAGAGAGAGACCAGAGAGACCAGAAAGAGACCAGAAAGAGACCAGAGAGAGACCAGAGAGAGAGAGAAAAGAGAGGCAGGAGAGAGAGACCAGAGAGACAAGAGAGAGAGACCAGAGAGAGACCAAAGAGAGACCAGAGAGAGACCAGAGAGAGACCAGAGAGAGACCAGAGAGAGGCCAGAGAGAGAGACCAGAGAGAGACCAGCGAGAGAGACCAGAGAGAGACCAGAGAGACCAGAAAGAGACCAGAAAGAGACCAGAGAGAGACCAGAGAGAGACCAGAGAGAGACCAGAGAGAGGCCAGCGAGAGAGACCAGAGAGAGACCAGCGAGAGAGACCAGAGAGAGACCAGAAAGAGACCAGAGAGAGACCAGAGAGACCAGAAAGAGACCAGAGAGAGAGAGACCAGAGAGGCAGGAGAGAGAGACCAGAGAGACAAGAGAGAGAGAGACCAGAGAGAGACCAGAGAGTCAAGAGAGAGACCAGAGAGAGACCAGAGAGAGACCAGAGAGAGACCAGAAAGAGACCAGAGAGAGACCAGAAAGAGACCAGAGAGAGAGAGACCAGAGAGGCAGGAGAGAGAGACCAGAGAGACAAGAGAGAGAGAGACCAGAGAGAGACCAGAGAGAGACCAGAGAGACAAGAGAGAGAGAGACCAGAGAGAGACCAGAGAGAGGCCAGAGAGAGAGGCCAGAGAGAGACCAGAGAGAGAGACCAGAGAGAGAGACCAGAGAGAGACCTGAGAGACAAGAGAGAGAGAGACCAGAGAGAGACCAGAGAGAGACCAGAGAGAGACCAGAGAGAGAGACCAGAGAGACAAGAGAGAGAGAGACCAGAGAGAGACCAGAGAGAGACCAGAGAGAGACCAGAGAGAGACCAGAGAGAGAGACCAGAGAGAGACCTGAGAGACAAGAGAGAGACCAGAGAGAGGCCAGAGAGAGGCCAGAGAGAGACCAGAGAGAGAGACCAGAGAGAGAGACCAGAGAGAGACCTGAGAGACAAGAGAGAGAGAGACCAGAGAGAGACCAGAGAGAGACCAGAGAGAGACCAGAGAGAATCTACCGTTTCATTAACAGTTGTATTTCTTTGTGCTTTAAATCCATCACTCGTGTCGTGTTGACTCCGCCCTTTCCCCTCTGCGTGGCCTGGTCTTTTGACTAACGTGCCCCGGGGTTTCTCTCACGCTGACTCGCCTCAATACCCTGACTTTTCCCATTTACAGCAGACACTCCATCTCTTAAACACAGCCTTTCACTTCTGCATTTTCACTTTTCTCTCTTTGACGGCTCTTTCCATCACTCGCCATGAGCTCCGGGCCCCGGCACCACCAGGAGCTAATACAGAGGAGCAAGACCAGAGAGAGAGACCAGAGAGAGAGAGACCAGAGAGAGAGACCAGAGAGAGAGACCAGAGAGAGAGACCAGAGAGAGAGACCAGAGAGAGAGACCAGAGAGAGAGACCAGAGAGAGAGACCAGAGAGAGAGACCAGAGAGAGAGACCAGAGAGAGAGACCAGAGAGAAAGAGACCAGAGAGAGAGACCAGAGAGAGAGACCAGAGAGAGAGACCAGAGAGAGAGACCAGAGAGAGAGACCAGAGAGAGAGAGAGACCAGAGAGAGAGAGAGACCAGAGAGAGAGAGACCAGAGAGAGAGAGAGACCAGAGAGAGAGACCAGAGAGAGACCAGAGAGAAAGAGACCAGAGAGAGTGACCAGAGAGAGACCAGAGAGAAAGAGACCAGAGAGAGAGACCAGAGAGAGAGACCAGAGAGAGAGAGAGACCAGAGAGAGACCAGAGAGAGAGACCAGAGAGAGAGACCAGAGAGAGAGACCAGAGAGAAAGAGACCAGAGAGAGAGACCAGAGAGAGACCAGAGAGAAAGAGACCAGAGAGAGAGAGACCAGAGAGAGACCAGAGAGAAAGAGACCAGAGAGAGAGACCAGAGAGAGAGACCAGAGAGAGAGACCAGAGAGAGAGACCAGAGAGAGAGACCAGAGAGAAAGAGACCAGAGAGAGAGACCAGAGAGAGAGAGAGACCAGAGAGAGACCAGAGAGAAACCAGAGAGAGACCAGAGAGAGACCAGAGAGAGAGACCCGAGAGAGAGACCAGAGAAAGAGACCAGAGAGAGACCAGAGAGAGACCAGAGAGAGAGCAGAGAGAGAGAGAGAGACCAGAGAGAGACCAGAGAGAGACCAGAGAGAGACCAGAGAGAGACCAGAGAGAAAGACTAGAGCACATGTGTCAAAGTCAAGGCCCGCGGGCCAAATCCGGCCCGCGAATGAATTTTACATGGCCCGTTGCCTGCCATTGACGCACTATTACGTCAATTGCGTTTTCCGCTATTTTCATGTTCCCAGATGTCTATTATATCTAATATGTTTGGGGATAAGCTTGAGAGCATATTGAATCGAGCCAGCAGGTGGCAGCAGCGCTCTCTGAATGGTTTGAAAACAGCTAGATGCACTTGTTGTGCCTCTTTTTTCTCAACTTTTTGGTGATTTCAGTAAAACTTCCCTCTACTCAACTGGGGATTACAAGCTAGAAACAAAATTCTTCTTGCTGATGAAAGTAGACAGTCTATTCTTTCAGAATCTGGTTTCGGATTTCAGATAGTCATAGTACACAATATTCTGTGGTTCTTGAAAAATCTATAAAAATCATCAGAAACTGCCATATGAGAATACCTGTTCTGAAATAGGCTGGCAGGTAATGAGTTAATAAACATTGAACCCGTCCGGCCCTCGGCTCGAAGCAAATGTGTTTTTTTGGCCCTCTGATGTATTTGACTTTGACATGCCTGGACTAGAGAGTTGTGTAGCATTAGCATGAGTCGTGTAGCATTAGCATGTGTAGCATTAGCATGTGTAGCATTAGCATGTGTAGGCGCTGCTTGTTAGCTCAGGAGCCACAGTCCAAGGCCACGGTCTGGTTGGTATTCAGACAGAGCTGCTCATGAAGATGTGAGGCTGGTTTAGAAAATAATCTATCAAGAGAGACGTGAGGAGGCGATGAAGAGGAGGTGATGAAGAGGAGGTGATGAAGAGGAGGTGATGAAGAGGAGGCGATGGAGAGGAGGCGATGAAGAGGAGGCGATGAAGAGGAGGCACTGAAGAGGAGGCGATGAAGAGGAGGCACTGAAGAGGAGGCGATGAAGAGGAGGTGATGAAGAGGAGGCACTGAAGAGGAGGCGATGAAGAGGAGGCACTGAAGAGGAGGCGATGAAGAGGAGGCACTGAAGAGGAGGCGATGAAGAGGAGGTGATGAAGAGGAGGCACTGAAGAGGAGGCGATGAAGAGGAGGCACTGAAGAGGAGGCGATGAAGAGGAGGCACTAAAGAGGAGGCGATGAAGAGGAGGCGATGAAGAGGAGGCCCTGAAGAGGTGGCGATGAAGAGGAGGCGATGAAGAGGAGGCACTGAAGAGGAGGCGATGAAGAGGAGGCGATGAAGAGGAGGCACTGAAGAGGAGGCGATGAAGAGGAGGCGATGAAGAGGAGGCACTGAAGAGGAGGCGATGAAGAGGAGGGGATGGAGAGGAGGCGATGAAGAGGAGGTGATGAAGAGGAGGCGATGAAGAGGAGGCACTGAAGAGGAGGCGATGAAGAGGAGGCACTGAAGAGGAGGCACTGAAGAGGAGGTGATGAAGAGGAGGCGATGAAGAGGAGGCGATGAAGAGGAGGCGATGAAGAGGAGGCGATGAAGAGGAGGCACTGAAGAGGAGGCGATGAAGAGGAGGCGATGAAGAGGAGGTGATGAAGAGGAGGCACTGAAGAGGAGGCACTGAAGAGGAGGCGATGGAGAGGAGGCGATGAAGAGGAGGCGATGAAGAGGAGGCACTGAAGAGGAGGCGATGAAGAGGAGGGGATGGAGAGGAGGCGATGAAGAGGAGGGGATGGAGAGGAGGCGATGAAGAGGAGGCGATGGAGAGGAGGCGATGAAGAGGAGGGGATGGAGAGGAGGCGATGAAGAGGAGGCGATGGAGAGGAGGCGATGAAGAGGAGGTGATGAAGAGGAGGCGATCAAGAGGAGGGGATGGAGAGGAGGCGATGAAGAGGAGGCGATGAAGAGGAGGCGATGAAGAGGAGGTGATGGTTGGGACAGTACATGTTCATGAACACATCTCTCTGGATTGTACCTTGGGCTAAGTTGTTTCCGTAGTCCCACATTTGCACTCACAAACTGGAAACCGGAGCGCACACAGGGAGAACATGCAAACTCCCTCCAAACAGTTATTAACATTATGAAATTTTCTCAGTGATCTGTGGAGCAAGACTCAGGACTTCATTTCAAATAACAAAAGAAGAGACATAACCAAAGCAAACTCACTTCAGCCGTTCATCCTCTCTGCTCTTTCCGATCCTCTCTGCTCTTTCTAATCCTCTCTGCTCTTTCCGATCCTCTCTGCTCTTTCTAATCCTCTCTGCTCTTTCCGATCCTCTCTGCTCTTTCTAATCCTCTCTGCTCTTTCCGATCCTCTCTGCTCTTTCTAATCCTCTCTGCTCTTTCCGATCCTCTCTGCTCTTTCTAATCCTCTCTGCTCTTTCCGATCCTCTCTGCTCTTTCTAATCCTCTCTGCTCTTTCTAATCCTCTCTGCTCTTTCTAATCCTCTCCTTTCGTTCCGGAGTCGGCCGTTCCTGCATTTGATCTTTTTTGCGCTTGTCACATTGACGGAGCACTTTGTACTGTAGCACTTTGTACAGTAGCACTTTGTACAGTAGCACTTTGTACAGTAGCACTTTGTACTGTAGCACCTTGTACAGTAGCACTTTGTACAGTAGCACTTTGTACAGTAGCACTTTGTACTGTAGCACCTTGTACAGTAGCACTTTGTACAGTAGCACTTTGTTCAGTAGCACTTTGTTCAGTAGCACTTTGTACAGTAGCACTTTGTACAGTAGCACTTTGTACAGTAGCACCTTGTACAGTAGCACTTTGTACAGTAGCACTTTGTACTGTAGCACTTTGTACAGTAGCACCTTGTACAGTAGCACTTTGTACAGTAGCACTTTGTTCAGTAGCACTTTGTTCAGTAGCACTTTGTACAGTAGCACTTTGTACAGTAGCACTTTGTACAGTAGCACTTTGTACAGTAGCACTTTGTACAGTAGCACCTTGTACAGTAGCACCTTGTACAGTAGCACTTTGTACAGTAGCACCTTGTACAGTAGCACTTTGTACTGTAGCACTTTGTACAGTAGCACTTTGTACAGTAGCACCTTGTTCAGTAGCACTTTGTTCAGTAGCACTTTGTTCAGTAGCACTTTGTACAGTAGCACTTTGTACAGTAGCACTTTGTACAGTAGCACTTTGTACAGTAGCACTTTGTACATGATGAGAGACAATAACAGTGACTTATGCTGAAGTCACTGAAGAATATCCTCTGCCTCCCCCCTCTCCTCACACCTCCTCCTCCTCCCCTCCTCCTCCTCCTCCCCTCCTCTTCCTCCTCCCCTCCTCCTTACACCTCACACCTCCTCCTCCTCCCTCCTCACACCTCCCCCCCCCCCCCCCCCCCCCCACAGTCTGTCAGAGATGGAGGAGCAGAGGAGAGCAGGAGAACATTGATCGCTCAGAGTTGCTGACTCTGATCTGAAAAAGTCCGTCTCAGCTTTTTCCTGTGCAGTGTTTTCACTTCCATCAGAGCAGCTCCACTCGGACGTTTGCTTCTGCCGCCGCCACCGCCACCGCCACCGTCACCGCCACCGCTACCGCCACCGCCGCCGCCGTCGTGGTGGTTTCTGACGGGTTTGGTTTAATGAACAGCGAACTGAAGCATGTTTTAAGTTAATTTGACCAACGGTGTTTCCTTTTGTCAGTATCAAGAGGAAAATAACAGTAAATATTTATTTGCCCAAAGCTCCTTTGTTTCAACACAAACTAAAGCAGATTATTTCCATCTGTGAAATATTCATGACTCAGAATCAGAATTTAAAAATACAGTTTCATCGAGTCGACAAAATAAAAGCATTAACGTTAAAACTGTTTTCTGCTCAGACACATCACTGTGACAGATGTTATTTAAATGTATATGAGGCCGAGACGCACACACAGAGACACACACACAGAGACGCACAAAGAGACACACACACACACACACAGACACACACGGAGAGAGACGCACACACTGACACACACACAGACGCACACACACACAGACACACACACACACACGGAGAGAGACGCACAC
Organism: Knipowitschia caucasica; assembly: GCA_964034765.1. Classification (NCBI taxonomy): domain Eukaryota; kingdom Metazoa; phylum Chordata; class Actinopteri; order Gobiiformes; family Gobiidae; genus Knipowitschia; species Knipowitschia caucasica. The sequence continues at coordinate 1,263,023 of OZ035829.1, read as the reverse complement.
ACTGACACACACACAGACGCACACACAGACGCACACACACACACAGACGCACACACATGCACACAAAGAGACACACAGACGCACACACAGACACACACACAGACGCACACACAGACACACACACGGAGAGACGCACACACACAGACACACACACACACGCAAACAGACACACACACACACAGACACACGCAGACGCACGCAGACACACACATAAACACAGAGAGAGAGAGACACACACACCAAAACTGGACCAAATATTGGGTTTTTAATTAAACTGAAAAAACTGTACTTTTAAGATAATATAACTTTATTGATTTCACAAAAAGAGAGAAATTCAACACATTTAAAATACATTTAAAATCACACTTTGGCCTCAAACAAAACTGTAAAGAAACAAACCCATTCCATCATGAGTCAAAAGAATAACGTTCTTAGACATCGGTGAAATGAAGCCGCCGGGTTTTTCAAGGTCACATCTTTTCTTCTTCTTTTTCTTTGTTTGTGTGTCCATCCATCCTCATCGCCGCCTCCAGTTTCCCATTCCCTTCCACGGCACGTACTTCATATTCTCCTGTTTGCCTCCGCCACAGCCTCTGCACATTTGTCTGAGCACACAAACCTCCGCCCGGGTCGGTGTGTGCGCTGCCCCCTGCTGTTCAGAGCTCATAACGCCGGCTCCAGTGTGTGTTGGTGTGTGCGCTGCCCCCTGCTGTTCAGAGCTCATAACGCCGGCTCCAGTGTGTGTTGGTGTGTGCGCTGCCCCCTGCTGTTCGGAGCTCATAACGCCGGCTCCAGTGTGTGTTGGTGTGTGCGCTGCCCCCTGCTGTTCGGAGCTCATAACGCCGGCTCCAGTGTGTGTTGGTGTGTGCGCTGCCCCCTGCT
>OZ035829.1:1242141-1257141 GCA_964034765.1 Knipowitschia caucasica | reverse complement strand
ATGTAGGCTCGGACTATCTACGCTCGGACTATCTACGCTCGGACTATCTACGCTCGGACTATCTACGCTCGGACTATCTACTCTCAGACTATATACTCTCGGACTATCTACGCTCGGACTATCTACGCTCGAACCGTCTACTCTCGGACTATCTACGCTCGGACTATCTACGCTCGGACTATCTACGCTCGGACTATGTAGGCTCGGGACTATCTACGCTCGGACTATCTACTCTCGGACTATCTACGCTCGGACTATCTAGGCTCGGACTATCTAAACTCGGACTATCTACGCTCGGACTATCTACTCTCGGACTATCTACGCTCGGACTATCTACGCTCGGACTATCTACGCTCGGACCGTCTACTCTCGGACTATCTACGCTCGGACTATCTACGCTCGGACTATCTAGGCTCGGACTATCTAAACTCGGACTATCTACGCTCGGACTATCTACGCTCGGACTATCTACGCCCGGACTATCTACGCTCGACTATCTACGCTCGACTATCTACGCTCGACTATCTACGCTCGGACTATCTACGCTCGACTATCTATGCTCGGACTATCTACGCTCGGACTATCTATGCTCGACTATCTACGCTCGGACTATATACTCTCGGACTATCTACGCTTGGACTATCTGCGCTCGGACTATCTGCTCTCGGACTATCTACGCTCGGACTATCTACGCTCGGACTATCTGCGCTCGGACTATCTGCTCTCGGACTATCTACGCTTGGACTATCTACGCTCGGACTATCTACGCTCGGACTATCTACGCCCGGACTATCTGCGCTCGGACTATCTACGCTCGACTATCTACGCTCGAACTATGTAGGCTCGGACTATCTACGCTCGGACTATCTACTCTCGGACTATCTACGCTCGGACTATCTAGGCTCGGACTATCTAAGCTCGGACTATCTACGCTCGGACTATCTACTCTCGGACTATCTGCGCTCAGACTATCTACGCTCGGACTATCTACGCTCGGACTATGTAGGCTCGGACTATCTACGCTCGGACTATCTACGCTCGGACTATCTACTCTCGGACTATCTAAACTCGGACTATCTACGCTCGGACTATCTACGCTCGGACTATCTACGCTCGGACTATCTACGCTCGGACTATCTACGCTCGGACTATCTAAACTCGGACTATCTACGCTCGGACTATCTACGCTCGGACTATATACTCTCGGACCATCTACGCTTGGACTATCTGCGCTCGGACTATCTACGCTTGGACTATCTACGCTCGGACTATCTACGCTTGGACTATCTACGCTCGGACTATCTGCGCTCAGACTATCTACGCTCGGACTATCTACGCTCGGACTATGTAGGCTCGGACTATCTACGCTCGGACTATCTACGCTCGGACTATCTACGCTCGGACTATCTAAACTCGGACCATCTACGCTCGGACTATCTACGCTCGGACTATCTACGCTCGGACTATCTACGCTCGGACTATCTATGCTCGGACTATCTACGCCCGGACTATCTACGCTCGACTATCTACGCTCGACTATCTACGCTCGGACTATATACTCTCGGACCATCTACGCTTGGACTATCTGCGCTCGGACTATCTACGCTTGGACTATCTACGCTCGGACTATCTACGCTCGGACTATCTACGCTCGGACTATCTACGCTCGAACCGTCTACTCTCAGACTATATACTCTCGGACTATCTACGCTCAGACATTTGGACGTGAAACTAGCAGTAATCTTTCAGTTATATATTGTGTTAGCAGTGCGTTGCTTTTGTACCATTTCATCAGTGATTGTTGTACAGCTTAAGTTGTGCTAATGCTAATGTTAGCATACGTATCACATCGTAAATTAAACCAGATGGCTCCGTGGGAGGAGAGCGTAGAGGAAATAAGAAGCCTGTGAGTGAGTTGGGGGCGGGGCTAAACATTCAAACTTGCACAAACAGGTACAGCTCCTTTAAGATGCACTTCACTCTCTTGCTTCGTTCTCTGCGTCTCTGCCTCGGTTTCCTCCAAATGCTCCGGTTTCCCCTCCCACTAAAGACATGTATAATACTAACACCATAACACCATAGCTCTGGGCAGCACGGTGGCTGAGTGGTTAGCACTCTCGCCTCTCAGCAAGAAGGTCCTGGGTTCGAATCCCGGTTGGACCAGGGCCTTTCTGAGTGGAGTTTGCGTGTTCTCCCTGTGTCTGCGTAGGTTTCCTCCGGGTGCTCCGGTTTCCCCTACCACTAAAAATATGTACAATAGTTCTGGCAAGTGCCTCCTGTACTGGCCCCGCTCCCAAAAATAACAATTGTAAACCGCTTTGAGACTCCGATGTGCAGTGAAAAGGCGGTATATAAATAAAGATTACTACTACTACTACTTACTACTCTGGTGTGTACCTTTGCTACACACTTGGGGAAGTCTTGCACAGTTTTTCCACTGTGGTTTTACTGCAAATGGCAAATACAATCTTTTAATCTTGAATCCACTAAGTCTGTCTTTTTCCTCCACTTCTATGTGTTTGTAGTTTTACACATCTGAAGATATCACAATGTGTTAGTTTTATTGTTGAAATGGCTTCATCTTTCTGCCTTCTCTAATCTCCTCTGTGCATAAACGTCCTCCGCCCTGACCCTCTCTAACTCTCTGGACACTTTGGGCGTTAAAACAATGTCCTCATGAAAGAGACAGCGGTGAGTCTTGTTAGTTCAAAAAGGCGCAGTGTGTTTACTTTGTGGTGACGTCTCCAGAGACCGGGTTTATCCGATGACACATGTCTCAGCAGTTACAGGACGAGGAGAACAAGCATCTGCCACAACTTCATCATGTGTTCACTTCCCGGGTCAGAAGGTCGAAGCAATGTTTTACAGTAATAAATGCAATAATAATAAAAATATAAATCTATGCAGTAAGAAAAACCACAATTACTGCAATTTTATTTTATTTTTTATTTTTTTCAAACTTGTCCATTTTAATTTTTGTAGAATTAAACAGGTTTGTTTGAGATTGTCAGAGAAGAAGACGTCTCACATTTTCAAGAAGACTGTTTCTGTCTCTCTGGTCTCTCCCTCTGTCTCGCTCTCTCACTGGTGTCTCTCTCTCTCTCTCGTTGGTCTGTCTCTCACTGGTCTCTCTCTCTGGTCTCTCTCTCTCTCACTGGTCTCTCTCCCTCTCTCAGGTCTGTCTCTCTCTCGCTCTCTCTCTCTGGTCTCTCTCCCTGGTCTAACTCTCTCTCTTTCTGGTCTCTCTCTCTATCTGGTCTCTCTCTCTGGTCTCTCTCTCTGGTCTCTCTCTCTGGTCTCTCTTTCGTTCTCTGGTCTCTCTCCCTGGTCTAACTCTCTCTCTGGTCTCTCTCTCTATCTGGTCTCTCTCTCTATCTGGTCTCTCTCGCTCTCTGGTCTGTCTCTCTCTCTCTCTGGTCTCACTCTCAATCTCTCTCTGGTCTCTCTCTCTCTCTGGTCTCACTCTGGTCTCTCACTCTCTCTCTGGTCTCTCTCTCGCTCTCTGGTCTCTCTCTCTGGTCTCACACTCTCTCTCTCTCTGGTCTCTCTCTCTCTGGTCTGTCACTCTGTCTCTGGTCTCTCTCTCTCAGGAGGAATGGCCTGTGTTAATTGACCTGTTTGTGCACTTGCCTGTTAGCGTTTGTAGCCTGTTAGCATATGCAGCCTGTTAGCTTACATAGCCTGTTAGCATATGCAGCCTGTTAGCTTACGTAGCCTGTTAGCATACGTAGCCCGGGGTTATGGCATGTACAGCAGCAGTGGTGCGTGTGCGGCGAGGCCCTGCGCCGCTGCGTGGGCGCTGATGCTGCATTATATTGTCAGGTTTCACTCTTGAGGCTAAAATGTTTGCACTTGACTAAAAGCAGGACGCCCACTCGCTGCTCGTTCATAACCACCGCTGTTACACAACCAGCACCCGGCGTGCTCCACGGGACGCCACCTTCTCCCGACGTCCTCTGCACAGATAATGGCTTCAGAGACAGACACGGCAGGGACCAGAATAACACCGCAAAAAGTGATAAAAAAATCATAAAAAGGCTCAAATGTGTCTGAACCCTTTCATGTCCACTCCTGAAGAACACAATGTAACGTGTAGAAGCGCTGAGAAAAGCACTTTTTTTAACCTCTAGTTTTTTAATTCTAGGCCTTTACAAAATAGTTAAGATGCAGTTTGATGATACAAGTGGTAGATTTGAGGAAACTATTAAAGGGTTAAAACAAAGCAAAATGATCTTGTTTTTAAAAAGACAGAAATCTCTCCCTTTAAATGAGAAAATCAAAGCAACAGTTCTTGAAATAAAACTAAATGTCTTTGTCAATCTTTATCTGTGCTACAACTGAGTGATTTAATCCTTACTCTTATTATCTGATTATTTATAATGTTTACTCTTATTTACAGCCCTTTGAGTTTCGTCTGAACCATCCTATAAAAAAAACATTTATTCTCGGGCTGAAAAGTTTCCCCTCGGCTCCTGCTTCAGAAGGTTGAAAGGACACGGGGAAAGAATCTATTCCAGCTCTTGTATCGTCTCGTAAACAATCACTCGGCCTCGATGTCTTCGCCGTCGCACGTCTGCGGCGATATGCAAATAGCTTCAGGAACAGCGCTCACAAATGGCCACGACAAGGACGAAAGCCATCATCGCAGACGCTTCCGATTCATCTCCATTGTCTTTGTGCCGCGGCGTAATTGAGTGTGTGTGTGTGTGTGTGTGTGTGGGGCCAGGACTGGTGTGTGTGTATGTGGCCAGGACTGGTGTGTGTGTGTGTGTGTGGGGGCCAGGACCGGTGTGTGTGTGTGTGTGTGTGGGGCCAGGACCGGTGTGTGTGTGTGTGTGTGTGGGGCCAGGACCGGTGTGTGTGTGTGTGTGTGTGTGTGGTGGGGCCAGGACTGGTGTGTGTGTGTGTGTGTGGGGCCAGGACCGGTGTGTGTGTGTGTGTGTGTGTGGGGCCAGGACTGGTGTGTGTGTGTGTGTGTGGGGGCCAGGACCGGTGTGTGTGTGTGTGTGTGTGTGTGTGTGGGGCCAGGACTGGTGTGTGTGTGTGTGTGTGGGGCCAGGACCGGTGTGTGTGTGTGTGTGTGTGGGGCCAGGACTGGTGTGTGTGTGTGTGTGTGGGGCCAGGACCGGTGTGTGTGTGTGTGTGTGTGTGTGTGGGGGCCAGGACTGGTGTGTGTGTATGTGTGTGAGTGTGTGGCCAGGACTGGTGTGTGTGTGTGTGTGTGGGGCCAGGACCGGTATGTGTGTGTGTGTGTGTGGGGCCAGGACTGGTGTGTGTGTATGTGTGTGAGTGTGTGGCCAGGACTGGTGTGTGTGTATGTGTGTGAGTGTGTGGCCAGGACTGGTGTGTGTGTGTGTGTGTGTGTGTGTGTGTGGGGCCAGGACTGATGTGTGTACGTGTGTGTGTGTGTGTGTGTGGAGCCAGGGCCGGTGTGTGGCGACGATGGCGGCAGTGGCGGCGGCGGAGGGAAAGATGAGGTCATTTACATCAGTCTGTGTGGAAGCTTTATAGAGGAGGCGGATGGATGTGATTGGACAGGCTGCAGATGGAATGAGGAAGTAACAGTTTGGAATGAGGAAGTAAAAGTTTGGAATGAGGAAGTAATAGTTTGGAATGAGGAAGTGATAGTTTGGAATGAGGAAGTGATAGTTTGGAATGAGGAAGTAAAAGTTTGGAATGAGGAAGTAAAAGTTTGGAATGAGGAAGTAAAAGTTTGGAATGAGGAAGTAATAGTTTGGAATGAGGAAGTGATAGTTTGGAATGAGGAAGTGATAGTTTGGAATGAGGAAGTCATAGTTTGGAATGAGGAAGTAATAGTTTGGAATGAGGAAGTGATAGTTTGGAATGAGGAAGTGATAGTTTGGAATGAGGAAGTAATAGTTTGAATGAGGAAGTGATAGTTTGGAATGAGGAAGTGATAGTTTGGAATGAGGAAGTCATAGTTTGGAATGAGGAAGTCCATCCATCCATCCATCCATTTTCTTCCGCTTCATCCGTTGCCGGGTCGCGGGGGCAGCAGTCTAAGCAGAGACGCCCAGACTTCCCTATCCACACACACTTCCTCCAGCTCGTCCGACCCCAAGGCGTTCCCAGGCCAGCTGAGAGACATAGTCCCTCCAGCGTGTCCTGGGTCTTCCCCGGGGCCTCCTCCCGGTGGGACATGCCCGGAACACCTCCCCAGGAAGGCGTCCAGGAGGCATCCGGAACAGATGCCCGAGCCACCTCAACTGGTTCCTCTCGACGTGGAGAAGCAGCGGCTCTACTCCGAGCTCCTCCCGTGTGACTGAACTCCTCACCCTATCTCTAAGGGAGCGCCCAGCCACTCTGCGGAGGAAGCTCATTTCGACGCTTGTATCCGCGATCTTGTTCTTTCGGTCATTACCCAATGCTCATGACCATAGGTGAGGGAGGGGACAAAGATTGACCGGTAAATTGAGAGCTTTGCCTTTCGGCTCAGCTCCCTCTTCACCACAACGGTCCGATACAGCTCTGACTGCAGACGCTGCTCCCTCTTTACCACAACGGTCCGATACAGCGACCGCATCACTGCGCACGCTGCACCGATCCGCCTGTCAATCTCACGCTCCATTCTTCCCTCACTCGTGAACAAGACCCCGAGATACTTGAACTCCTCCACTTGAGGAAGGGCCTCTCCACCCACCCGGAGAGGGCAGGGCACCTTTTTCCGGTCGAGCACCATGGCCTCAGATTTGGAGGTGCTGATTCTCATCCCAGCCGCTTCACACTCGGCTGCAAACTGTCCCAGTGCATGTTGTAGGTCCTGGTTCGTTGGAGCCAACAGGACAACATCGTCTGCAAACAGCAGAGATGAAATCCTGTGGTCCCCGAACCGGACCCCCTCCGACCCCTGGCTGCGCCTAGATATTCTGTCCATAAATACAGTGAACAGAACCGGTGACAAAGGGCAGCCCTGTCGGAGGCCAACATGCACCGGGAACAGGTCTGACTTACTGCCAGCAATGCGCACGCAGCTCTGGCTCCGGTCATACAGGGACCGGACGGCCCTCAGCAGAGGACCCCGGACCCCGTACTCACGGAGGACCCCCCAAAGGACACCCCGGGGAACACGGTCGAACACCTTCTCCAAATCCACAAAGCACATGTGGACAGGTTGGGCGAACTCCCATGAACCCTCGAGTATCCGATGGAGAGTATAGAGCTGGTCCAGTGTTCCACGGCCGGGACGAAAACCACACTGCTCCTCCTGAATCCGAGATTCGACCATCGGCCGTAGCCTCCTCTCCAGTACCTTGGAGTAAACCTTACCAGGGAGGCTGAGGAGTGTGATCCCACGATAATTGGAACACACCCTCCGGTCCCCCTTCTTGTAGAGAGGGACCACCACCCCGGTCTGCCACTCCATTGGCACCGCCCCCGATCGCCACGCGATGTTGCAGAGACGTGTCAGCCAAGACAGTCCCACAACATCCAGAGACTTTAGATAGTCAGGACGGATCTCATCCACTCCCGGCGCCTTGCCACCAAGGAGGCTGCCAACCACCTTGGTGACCTCTGCCAGGGTGACAGAAGTATCCGCCCCAACATCCTCAGCCTCTGCCTCCGGAGCGGAGGACGTGACGGGGGGATTGAGGAGAACCTCAAAGTATTCCTTCCACCGTCCGACAATATCCCCGGTCGAGGTCAGCAGCTCACCCCCCGCACCGTACACGTTGTTGGCAAGGAACTGCTTCCCCCTCCTGAGGCGCCGGACAGTTTGCCAGAATCTCTTCGAGGCCGACCGATAGTCATGCTCCATGGACTCTCCGAATTCCTCCCAGTCCCGGGTTTTTGCCTCTGCAACAGCCCGGGCCGCGACACGCTTGGCCTGCCGGTACTGGACAGCTGCCTCAGGAGTCCCCCGAACCATCATGGCTCAATAGGACTCCTTCTTCAGCCTGACGGCATCCCTTACTGCCGGTGTCCACCACCGGGTTCGGGGGTTGCCGCCGGGACCAGCACCAGAGACCTTGCGACCACAGCTACGATCTGACAGGTCTGACCGGCTTCTTCCCCTGCCAGCGGATCCAACTCACGACCAGGTGATGATTGGTTGACAGCTCCGCCCCTCTCTTTACCCGAGTGTCCAAAACACGCGGTCGAAGGTCAGATGATACGACAACAAAGTCGATCATCGACCTCCGGCCTAGGGTGTCCTGGTGCCACGTGCACTGGTGGACACCCTTGTGCTCAAACATGGTGTTCGTGATGGACAAACCGTGACTAGCACAGAAGTCCAACAACTGAACACCACTCGGGTTCAGATCAGGGGGGCCATTCTTCCCGATCACCCCTCTCCAAGTGTCACTGGCGCTTCCCACATGGGCGTTAAAGTCCCCCAGGAGAATGACGGAGTCCCCGGGCGGTGCACCGTCCAGTACCCCTCCCAAGGCCAGGTACTCTGCACTGCTGTTAGGCCCGTAGGCCGTCACAACAGTGAGAGACTTGTCCCCCACCCGAAGGCGGAGGGACGCGACCCTCTCATTCACCGGGGAGAACTCCAACACGTGGCGGCTGAGATGGGGGGCAATGAGTATGGCCACCCCAGCCTGCCGCCTCTCCCCGCGAGAAACACCAGAAAAGTGGAGCGTCCAACCCCTCTCAAGGAGTTGGGTTCCAGAGCCCAAGCTGTGTGTGGAGGTGAGGCCGACTATCTCTAGTCGGTACCTCTCAACCTCCCCCATAAGCTCGGGCTCCTTCCCCCCCAGTGAGGTGACGTTCCACGTCCCAAGAGCCAGATGTTGGGTGTGCGGACTGGGTCGCCGAGGTCTCCGCCTTCGACTGCTGCCCAGTCCTCTCTGCACCGAGCCGCCACGGACCCCTCTGCGGGTGGTGGGCCCACAGGAGGGACTGCCCACGTCGTCCTTTCGGGCTGAGCCCGGCCGGGCCCCGTGGGCTAAGGCCCGGCCACCAGGCGCTCGCATTCGAGCCCCGACCCCAGGCCTGGCTCCAGGGCGGGGCCCCGGCTGCGCCATGCCGGGCGACGTCACGGTTCTTCTTTTCGTGCTGTCCATGTTGGCTTCTGACTGCTCTTCGTCTGACTCGTCACCTGAGACCTGTCTGCCATGGGAGACCCTACCAGGGGCATGAAGCCCCAGACAGCATAGCTCCCAGGATCATCCGAGTGCTCAAACTCCCCCACCACGTTAAGGTGGCAGTCCAAGGGGGGAGCTCATGAATGAGGAAGTCATAGTTTGGAATGAGGAAGTGATAGTTTGGAATGAGGAAGTGATAGTTTGGAATGAGGAAGTAATAGTTTGGAATGAGGAAGTGATAGTTTGGAATGAGGAAGTGATAGTTTGGAATGAGGAAGTAATAGTTTGGAATGAGGAAGTTATAGTTTGGAATGAGGAAGTAATAGTTTGGAACGAGGAAGTGATAGTTTGGAATGAGGAAGTGATAGTTTGGAATGAGGAATTGATAGTTTGGAATGAGGAAGTAATAGTTTGGAATGAGGAAGTGATAGTTTGGAATGAGGAAGTACAAGTTTGGAATGAGGAAGTGATAGTTTGGAAGGAGGATTAATAGTTTGGAATGAGGAAGTAAAAGTTTGGAATGAGGAAGTAATAGTTTGGAATGAGGAAGTGATAGTTTGGAATGAGGAAGTCATAGTTTGGAATGAGGAAGTAATAGTTTGGAATGAGGAAGTGATAGTTTGGAATGAGGAAGTGATAGTTTGGAATGAGGAAGTGATAGTTTGGAATGAGGAAGTGATAGTTTGGAAGGAGGAAGTAATAGTTTGAAATGAGGAAGTAAAAGTTTGGAATGAGGAAGTAATAATTTGGAATGAGGAAGTCATAGTTTGGAATGAGGAAGTCATAGTTTTGTCTTTTGCCGTGTTCTTTCTCCTCCATGTTTTGAGATTGTAGATTTTAAAGTTATGTTGGAGGACCACAATGACTACTTTTACTACGGGAACATATTTAAATGTCCATCCATCTTCTTCCCCTTTATCCATTTCTGGGTCGGTAGTGGCAGTCACAGCACCAGCCTCTCTCTGAGTCCACAGGAGTCTGCTCTGTCAGTGGGGGCTTCAGGCAAAGTGGGGTTGAGTGTCTTGCCCAAGGACACAGCAACAGCAGACTTCAGTCCTTTGTCCTGTCTGTGCAGCATCGTTACATTTTCTAAATTTATGCAATTGACTTTTTTCTTTTAGCTGAATGCTGCTGTTTTGCCGTTTCTTGGTTTTTCTGAGTTGTGGCGATGGTTCAGGCTCCAATAAGTTCTTCACTTTAACCTAAACTCTTTTCTTTTTGGAATATGACGTGATCCGTGTGTTCTGTTTGAGAATGCAAAATGACCGAAGACAAAAAACTCAATGAATTTCAATGTATTTATTTATATTTATTATTGTATAGCCCTTGATCACCACAGCAGTCGTCTCGAAGGACTTTGCAAAGGCATTGATTCACATTAACGTTAGAGTGTGCTGAGAGCTGATTGGCCGAGAGGGGCGGGTCCTCTCTCTGTCACTGATCTAAAGATGTGACCAAAGAAAATGTGAAAAACTGTTTTTAGAGCGAGAAACTAGTTCCATGGATGTTCTGGATCTTTCTTTCAGCACTTGTGGCTATTGTCTTTAGCCTCGTATGAAATACTGGGTCAAAAAGTAGGACAAGCCCCAAACAGTTTCTACAGTTTCTGCAGATGAAGAAGAAGAAGAAGAAGAAGAAGAAGAAGAAGAGTGTATAAATATTGACAGAAGAAGCTCCACATTCCGCTGTTTTATTCTCGACTTGACTAAACGGCATTTGGTTTTTAATGGGAAAACGAACAATGAGATTAGATCAGGAGAAGTGTTTTCAGACGAGGGGTTTTTGGTAATAAGTCAGAATTTGCAGATTGTAGTTTGTCGGAGAATGTGATAGTAAAATAATCTGTTCTGGTTCAATCCAAATATCAAGAAACTGAAGCCGGAGCAAGAGGAATGTTTAGTAAATGTTATTGAAGCAAAGATGTTGTGGCTCTACTCCCCACGGGCTCCGTTAGTGGCAAAGGAGATGGCTAAAGCTAGGCTACATGCTAAAGCTAGGCTACATGCTAACCTCGCACTCGGGCTCATTACATACGTCACAGTAAACTCAGATCCAATGGTTTCAATCTGCAAAAGGAGTTAGCCCCTCCCACCTGTTCACGGAGTCAATGGAGCAAATCCAGACCTTAGTATGAAATGAAATGAGTACAGTGGTGTGGTAAGGCCAGGCTACAATAGAATGTACTCAAATTAAGGTAAAAACCACTACATTTAAGCAACATTTAGCTCGTATTGTATAATTTTTTCAGCGCCACCCTCCGTCTTCAGACCCACTTCCTTTCTCTCCGTCTGAATTAGAACAGATCAATAATCAAACCCTCGCACATGCTCTTCTTGGCAGCGTTTTCAGCCGCGCTCTCCACGAATCAAACGCGTCAGAGTTCAACAAAGACGGCGTGTTGTCAAAGCCTCCTCAGAACACGCCACGTTGCTGTAAACGAGGATAATTTGAGGGAAATGGCGCCCTGGGACGGTGATGTGTGGCTGAGGCGTGGAGGGTATAAATGATCGGTCTGTTTTCAATCCCGAGGTGCAGCGCGTGACGTTTGATCAATGAGGTGTCGGCGCCGCACTAACGCTGATCCAGCACTCGCCGCTCGCCGCTCGGAGACGCTGAACGTGCCTCGCGTTGGGGATGGACTCGGCTTTTATCCAAACGTCACTCTTTCTGTTATTGTACATAATTACATCCTGCACAGACCTTTAACATGTTTCACACGTCTGTCTTTGTCCGAGCGATTCTGTCTGTGCCGAGTGTGACATGTGCATTTGTACTTTCTCAAGAAGAAGGTCCTTTGTCCCACAATGGGGAGAATTCAGTTTGATGAATACACACATATACATACACATACACATACACACACATATACATACACACACATATACATACACACACACATACATACACACACACATACACATACACATACACACACATATACATACACACACACATACACATACACATACACACACATATACATACACACACACATACATACACACACACATACACATACACATACACACACATATACATACACACACACATACATACACACACACATACACATACACATACACACACATATACATACACACACACATATACATACACATACACATACACATACACATACACACACATATACATACACACACACATACATACACACACACATACACATACACATACACACACATATACATACACACACACATACACATACACATACACACACATATACATATACATACACACACACATACATACACACACACATACACATACACATACACACACATATACATACACACACACATACATACACACACACATACACATATACATACACACACACATACACATACACATACACACACACACACATATACATACACACACACATATACATACACACACACACACATACATATACACACACATATACATACACACACACACACACACAAACATACATACACACACACATATACACAAACATACACACATATACATATACACACACACATACACATACACATACACATACACACACATAGCAAAAACGGGAGCACAACCGCAGCCTCCTCTGTATATTTTGTAGCACCAAAAGGTAGCTCCCGCTAGAAGCTACCAAACTCTTCCAAGTGTTCCCTATTAAATGTATATAGTTACGTGACGTGTTACACTGCAAAGTATAGTAACACAGAAATGTAACAGTCGATTTTCTCAGCGGATAAAACGGGTACTATATTGTGAGGCGTAGTAATCTGAGGAGCGCTACGTCCGCGCACTAACTTCTCTCCGGAGACTTCTCTCTCGCTCACTTCCGTCAATAGAAGCAGCGTGACTTGTAGTACACACAGTAGCAGCGTGACTTGTAGTACGGAGAGAAGTTAGTGCGCGGACGTAGCGCACCTCAGATTACTACGCCTCACAATATAGTACCCGTTTTATCCGCTGAGAAAATCGACTGTTACATTTCTGTGTTACTATACTTTGCAGTGTAACACGTCACGTAACTATATACATTTAATAGGGAACACTTGGAAGAGTTTGGTAGCTTCTAGCGGGAGCTACCTTTTGGTGCTACAAAATATACAGAGGAGGCTGCGGTTGTGCTCCCGTTTTTGCTCCGTTTGCATGACAGAGCGCACGGACTAAGACCAGACAGGTACGTATTAACTAGTCTAAGGTAAGGTAAGAACATATGTCAGTATGTAAAAACGGTGAACTATTCCTTATGCTAACAGCTTCTTTCCACAAGCTGTTAGGTGCCTAAACAGAGCACTTTAATTCCTGCTTTTACCCCTTGTATCGTTTTGTTGATCGGTGCCACAGTGTCAGCTGTTTTTATTATTATTTTATATTCAGTGTATGTGTATTTTATATTACATTGTATCGTGCTTTTATTCTGTCGGTGCACACAGAGTACCTTTATTTGCAAATGTATTCCAATGTAGTTTTTATACTGCACATGGCCAATAAATGAATCTGAATCTGAATCTGAATCTGACATCAGTGGGAGTCGGTGGAGAAGGTCTCGTGTTGGGCTCGAACCCATGACCTTCAGGCTCAAAGGCCAATGCTCTACACACTGAGCCACTGTCGCCCTAACTTATCTTATTTTATTGTACTAATTACAATGACTAATTACTTTGATAAAGATAATTGAAAATCAGTCCAGGGGCCACAAAACATGGTTTTGGGGCCGGATTTGGCCCACGGGCCTAAGTTTGACATGTCTGTTGTATGGGTCCTGTTGCCAAGGACTCAGTGACTGGACTGTGAAAGGAGCTTTATATATAAAGATAAAGCCACACAACCCTCCTTTAAAGCCACACAACCCTTTAAAGCCACACAACCCTCCTTTAAAGCCACACAACCCTCCTTTAAAACCACACAACCCTCTTTTAAAGCCACACAACCCTCCTTTAAAACCACACAACCCTCCTTTAAAGCCACACAACCCTCCTTTAAAACCACACAACCCTCTTTTAAAGCCACACAACCCTCCTTTAAAACCACACAACCCTCTTTTAAAGCCACACAACCCTCCTTTAAAACCACACAACCCTCTTTTAAAGCCACACAACCCGTAGTCCGAGTCTGTAGTCCCAGTCTGTAGTCCCAGTCTGTAGTCCGAGTCTGTAGTCCCAGTCTGTAGTCCCAGTCTGTAGTCCCAGTCTGTAGTCCGAGTCTGTAGTCCCAGTCTGTAGTCCCAGTCTGTAGTCCCAGTCTGTAGTCCCAGTCTGTAGTCCCAGTCTGTAGTCCCAGTCTGTAGTCCCAGTCTGTAGTCCGAGTCTGTAGTCCCAGTCTGTAGTCCCAGTCTGTAGTCCGAGTCTGTAGTCCCAGTCTGTAGTCCGAGTCTGTAGTCCCAGTCTGTAGTCCCAGTCTGTAGTCCCAGTCTGTAGTCCCAGTCTGTAGTCCAGTCTGTAGTCCCAGTCTGTAGTCCCAGTCTGTAGTCCCAGTCTGTAGCCCCAGTCTGTAGTCCCAGTCTGTAGTCCCAGTCTGTAGCCCCAGTCTGTAGTCCCAGTCTGTAGTCCCAGTCTGTAGTCCGAGTCTGTAGTCCCAGTCTGTAGTCCCAGTCTGTAGTCCCAGTCTGTAGTCCCAGTCTGTAGTCCGAGTCTGTAGTCCCAGTCTGTAGTCCCAGTCTGTAGTCCCAGTCTGTAGTCCCAGTCTGTAGTCCCAGTCTGTAGCCCCAGTCTGTAGTCCCAGTCTGTAGTCCCAGTCTGTAGTCCCAGTCTGTAGTCCCAGTCTGTAGTCCCAGTCTGTAGCCCCAGTCTGTAGTCCCAGTCTGTAGTCCCAGTCTGTAGCCCCAGTCTGTAGTCCCAGTCTGTAGTCCCAGTCTGTAGTCCGAGTCTGTAGTCCCAGTCTGTAGTCCCAGTCTGTAGTCCCAGTCTGTAGTCCCAGTCTGTAGTCCGAGTCTGTAGTCCCAGTCTGT
>OZ035829.1:1212141-1234641 GCA_964034765.1 Knipowitschia caucasica | reverse complement strand
GTTTTTTAATCTGAATTTGAGTAGATTTTGACTTAGCCTGGCCTTACTACACCATGGTACTCATTTCATTCTGTACTAAGGTTTGGATTGTCTCCATTGACTCCGTTAACAGGTGGGAGGGGCTAACTCCTTTTGCAGATTGAAACCATTGGATCTGAGTTTACTGTGACGTATGTAATGAGCCCGAGTGAGTCGTTAGCATTTAGCCTAGCTTTAGCATTTAGCCTAGCTTTAGCCATATCTTTTGCCAGTAACGGAGAAATATGTCAAATTATTACATTATCTTTGAGCTTAAATGTAGATACATATTACTGAATTTTAGCAACTTTTTCCTTAAATTTCATTACTTTTAGCAGTGTAGCCCTAAAGCCCAACAGCAGTCGTCACAAAGGACTTTACACAGTTGTCGATTCACCAACAACAGATCAGAGAATCAAACCGTTTAACCACAGGAAATGCAATATTACATCATGCATTTTTTTCGACATTTTAGCAAATTTTAACTCATTTTTCACCACTTCTTACAATACGGCTTCTTCTCAAAGTCATTTTCCAGACGAGGAGAATGAACGAAGCCTAACGGAACGGGGAAGACAATAGGGGACGCACCGGGGAACATAAACGTGCAGATCTAATCCCGCTGCTTCCGTGTCGTTGCCAAACCCACAGAAGGTTCTGACCGGATGCACCTTTTCACAGAAGCAGCGCCGGTCCCGTGTCATAAAAGTAAATTAAAAATGGAAAGTTGGCGCCGGTCTGGTCTTGGCGTCCGGCCGTTTGGCAGTCCACCAGCGTCAGAAACTATCGCCAGAGAAACTGCTCAATATCTTTGTTCTTTGTAGAAGGAGACAAAGCTTTTTCTATCGTCGAGAAGGTTCTGGAGGAGCGGCCCGGGCCCTCGCTGATCCACTCTCTGCTTTTTAATCATTTCTTAAAAGCTCAGAGTTGGCTGGACTTTTTTATGCACTACACTGTAAAAAATGATAGAAAATAGGAGGAAATGATAAAGTTGAGTGATTTTATCTGACACATTCTGACTGTGTTAAAACTAGATTCTCCAACGGGACTGTTGTGGAAATTCTGCAGTGACCAAGAGCAAAAATAATGTAAACAACCAAGGGCTGCAAAACAATCAAAGTGTGAGTTTATTCATTAGTTAATGTGCACAATTACAATGAATAACAGAACCGATACCGATACCACGGGTTCGGGTTAGAATGAGGAAATAACTGTACATTAAATAGACCAGAGTAAACAAACACAGATCTGCTCTAGATATTACAGAGATGAAGTCAACATTGATATGTGTCGCTCAAGGCTTCTCTTTACGCGTCCTAACGCTGATACAACTCTGATACAACTCTGATACAACTCTGATACAACTCTGATATATGTAACAATCTGCTTTTGAACTGAACATATTGTTCTGACCCAGGTCAAAGACATGATGCGTCTCCATCTGTCACTGACCTGAGCATTATGGCCTGTGTCTGAATCCAGAGTTCACTGTTAATAACTTACACTCAGAACTATTTGGTGTTCATTCAGATTACTTTACTGAAAGATTTCTATAACGGGACAAAGACATTTAGCCTGATTTCCTGTTGTTTTATTTCCTCAAAGGAGACGTTTCTGTGTCTTTTGACCGTTGGGGAGGTCCCCTTTGGAGTCAATACAGTACCAGCTTGGAACTGAAATGTACCTCTGTGGGTTTCTCACTTGGTTTTAGCCACGTTTAACATCAAACTACATCAGGCCTTTATTAAAAAAACGTAAAAACTATCTTAGAGAATTCAAAAAAGAAAAAGGTGACATTGATTTTTTCAAGGAGTGAATGTTAAAAGGTTAAAACAGAATCATTTTGCTTTGTCTCTTTGGGGAATCTGGATTAAGACTCAGTCAGAATGTGCTCAGATTAATCATAGTCCATCCATCTTCTTCCCCTTAATCCATGTCTGGGTCGGGGGTGTCCACAGAGCACCAGCCTCTCACTGATCCTTCATATTTTTGTTCAGCGCTTTCCGATGCCTCGTGTATAAACTGTGCCATACAAAAAAACTGTCCTTCCCTTCATCAATGAGTACTAAAATATCCTCAACTTTTGCTGCTCTTTGGTGTTTAGAATTCTGTAAATCTGTGATTTTAAACTATTACTGGTTTGAAATGGTCCTGTATCTCCTCCTTGAATGGATTTGAACACATTTACTAACTCATTATTATTATTATTATTATTATCATTATTATTATTATTATTATTATTATTATTATTATTATTATTCTCATTATTATTATTATTATTATTATTATTATTATCATTATTATTATTCTCATTATTATTATTATTATCATTATTATTATCATTATTTTTTTTTTTATATTATTAATAGTATTATTATTATTATTATTACTTATTTTTATTATTATTATTATTATCATTATCATTATCATTATTATTATTATTATTATTATAACTTCTTTACATTTCTTCACATTTTTTCTTAAATGAGAAGAATCCCGACATCTTTATGACAAACCTGGTGTTGAGATCCAAATGAGTCGCTGCTGTGGTTCTGGGTCCGTTACGAGCGTCTCATGAAGCCAAAGAAAACAGAGGCAGGTGGTAAATCGCTCGTTAAGTCTTTCTCAAACGACAAATATTCTTTAGTTTTTTACACTTTAGTTAGTTTTAAGAAATGACTTTGCTTCAGTTTGTTTTGGTCTCGGTTCATCAGCTCCAGATGTGCTCATGATGATCAGAACAACCACAACAACCTCCATCTGGAAACAGCAGAGAAAACACAGTCACACTGGTATTTTCAAACATTCATCTGCCCCATCTTCTTCCCCTTAATCCATGCCTGGGTCAGGGGTGGCAGTCATATTCACAGACAACCAGCCCCTCTCTGATCCTAATCCACAGGGGCCTTGGTCTTTCAAAGGGGGCTTCAGGCAAAATGGGGTCAAGTGTCTTGCTCAAGGACACAATGGGAGAAATCAGTGGGAGTCGGTGGAAAAGGTCTCGTGTTGGGAATCGAACCCACAACCTTCAGTCCCAATGCTCTACCAACTGTCTCTTTGAACAAATTCCCATTAAAGGAAATTGGCTCCAGCTCATGTCCACATCGGTAACACTGACATAGTGGCTGAGTGGTTAGTGCTCTCGCTTCTCAGCCAGAAGATCTTAGGTTCGAATCCCAGTCGGAACATGGCCTTTCTGAGTGGAGTTTGCATGTTCCTCCCATCTCTGTGTGGAGTGAGAGACTAATGGCCAAAAATAACAATTGTAAACTGCTTTGACTCTGGTCTGTGAAAGGCGCTATATAAATAAACATTACTTACTATAATTGCAAATCATTTCAGGGGCCACTAGAAATGGTCTTTCCGTGGGCCGACTTTGCCCACGGGCCTGAGTTTGACACGGCTGTTCTGGAGCAAGAATGTTGTTGACATCTGTTCTGCACATGTGGTTCTGTAAACTCCTGAACTGTGAAAAGCCCCTCTCTCCGTGAGTTCTTCCAGTAAATCCATCCCCAGGGAGAGAAATGCAGCCCGCGGAAATTCAATTTGGTAGACGTCAGCCAAAGGTACCCCCTCCAGGCCGGTTCACATCCCCAGCCTATCGCACAGCAAACGCCCCCTTCCAATCACCGTGCCGGACAGGCAGCCGCTTAAAAGCGGAGAAACTCCCACTCTCGGCCTTCTCGAAGCCTTGCATGAACCGTTCTGGAGGAATCGCTTTTGTCTACTCACGCTTACTCCTGCGGTCCCTGCTGTCCTCTGTCTTGCTGCGTGTGGTCTGCTCCTCCCGTCGCTGCACCTGCTGCGGGTCTCGTGCTGTGGTCCGTGGGTCTTTGCCGCTCTCCTCCTTTGCGGGCTCTTTCTGCGGGTTCGCCGCTGCTCGTCTCGTCGCGGCCTGCTGCTGCATACGGCCGGTCTGGACCGGTGCGGTGGGAGCTGTGCGCATCCCTGCCTCCTCGTGCCGGTACGGCGTGGTCCCGTTGTGTTGTCCCTGGTCTTCTGGCGTTGTGGGTAAGTATGAGATCTGCGGACGGTTTATTCCCCTCGCATTGTACTGCAGGCTCAGTTGGCTCCGTGCATTGGTGGGCAAGCTTCAGTTTAAAGCCCTCGCATTTGTCTGCAGGCTCTCTTTAACCAAGCTCCGTTAAATCCTTCACCCTGACTGCAAGCTCCGTTTATTCCTCACATTGGACTGCAAGATCTCAGTTTAATCCCTCACATTGGACTGCGTGCTCTCAGTTTTAATCCCTCACTTTGGACTGCGAGCTCAGTTTTAATCCCTCACATTGGACTGCGAGCTCAGTTTTAATCCCTCACTTTGGCCTGCAGGCTCTCTTTAAATCCCTCTGGACTGCGGCTCCCAAATTGAATCCCTCACATTGGACTGCGAGCTCTCAGGTTAATCCCTCACGGAACTGCTTATATCTGGAACTGCTTATATCTGGAACTGTTATACCGTACCTGGAACTGCTCCATGCGGAACTGCTTATATATGGAACTGCTATATATGGAACTGCTATATATGGAACTGCTATATATGGAACTGCTATATATGGAACTGCTTATATATGGAACGGCTTATATACGGAACTGCTTATATATGGAACTGCTCATATTGGAACTGCATATATGGTACTGCTTATATCTGGAACGCTTATATATAAAAAAAATATATATATAAATAAATATAAATAAATATAAATATAAATATAAATAAATATAAATAAAAAAAATAAAAAATAAAATAATAATAATAAAAAACTGCAGGCTCTGTTGGATCCCTCACACTGGACTGTAAGCTTTCAGTTTAAACTCCTCACTTGGACTGCGGGCTCAGTTAATCCCTCACTTGGACCGTAAAACTTGTTTAAATCCCTCACACTGGACTGCAGCCCCTTCCCTCCAGCGCCCTTCTCCCTGCAGGCCGCTACCGTGGACCACGCGATCAGGCTGATAAAGACTTTCGGCCCCGGCTCCTGGCTCTCCAAGGCCGTCATCCCGGACGCGTTCGAGCTGCTGCCATCCACCCCGACCACTGGCGCTGTTCAGGGGTCAAGTGGCGTCGGAGTTCTTCTTCGCAGTGCGCCTCACTTTTGACTGCCAGAGTAGTCCCTCTCGTTCAACAATCTCTCGGAGGCGCCGTGTCGGATTCTGCTTAATTACGCGCGGCTCCCCTCTGTCTGCATCTCCCCGATGATTCCCTCGTAGTCAACCCACCCTCAGACTGCTCCGGGGGCTCTCTCCGCAAGCTCAGGCCCGCCTTCTCTGCCCTCGGATTCCTCCACTCCGGAAAGACCACAGGCCCCGCCAACGCTCTGGAGTTTCTCGGCATCCGCCTCGTCACGCGCGCCATGGAGGCCTCCCTCCCGCTGGACAAGCTCGAACGCATCCGCGCTTTCTCCCGGTCTGCCTTGGCCTTCCCGTCACTTCGAGGCGTCCTTGCTCTCCCTCCTCGGGCATCTTCTTTATGCCGTCCGTATCATTCCCCAAGGTCGTTCTTTTAATTCCAGACTCCTCTCCCTCGCCGGCTCCGTCTCCTCCCTCAATGACGCTGTCTGCCCGGACGCGGGGCGCTGCTCCGACCTGGCGTTCCGGTCCCGTCTGCAGAGCCGCTGGGACGGTGTATCTCTTTTTTTTTTTTTTTTACAGTGACGTCATCCTGTCTCAGATGCCCCGCGGTTCTTCACGGACGCAGCCCCGTCCGTGGGTTTTGGGGTTTTTCCAGGACCAGTGGTTCGCCGGGCCCCGGCCCGACGCTTTCCCTCGAAGCATCTCCTCCGCGCTCCACGAGATATATCCCGTGACCGTAGCCTGCGTGCTGCGGAACCATACGTGGCATAGGAAAAGGATTTCCGTGACGTGCGACAACCTCGACGTCATTTAAATAATTAACAAAGGTCGTTCATCCTCTCCCCAAATCACACCCTCCTTAGACGCATCACATGGCTCTCAGTCCTGAACATTTTATCATCACTGCTCGTCACGTCCCTCGTCACCTAACTGTCTTGCTGACTCTCTCTCTCGCTTTAAATTCCAGGAGTTCTGACGCCTTTGCCCTTCTGCCAATCCATCGCCATGCCAGATCCCCTGCACGGAATCCCTCGCCCTGGTCTAGTCCCTCCGTCTCTTCACCTTCTCTCCTCCGCTGCATCCTACATGAAAATGGGCTTCTTACGCATAAGCGAATTCACAAACTCTCACGCCACCTTTAATGCATCCCGAGACATTGCCTTCTCTGACCTGTCATATTATCCCGACTACTTCAACCCCCACCTCAAGCATTCCAAACGCAAAGGCGCTTGCAACATAGTCATAGCTCGTTCTGAAACTTCTACCTGTCCCTACAGATGTCCCCCAACTGGTTCAGAGCCCAACTCAAGTCCGTACTGCTGCTTTGTAACCTGTCTCCCCATCTCTACACAGCCCACTCCTTCCGGATAGGCGCCGCACGCGCGCCGCGTCCCTGGGGCTCCCCCATTCCGCCCTCCAGCAGCTGGGCCGCTGGTCATCATCGGCCCTCTCCTCATACATCAGGCCTGACACTTCGACCATCCTGGCAGCCCAGCGCCTTTGGCATCTCCATAAAACACTCGCTAAACTTCCTGGTGGCGGCAGCAGATGAGTATCCGCAAGTTTTGGTCACAGTATATAGCGGTCACAGTATATAGCAAAAAATGGTTAGCGCATGATGGTCATCAGCATATAGCGATAGCGGTCACAGTATATAGCGATAGCGGTCACAGTATATAGCGATAGCGGTCACAGTATATAGCGATAGCGGTCACAGTATATAGCGATAGCGGTCACAGTATATAGCGATAGCGGTCACAGTATATAGCGATAGCGGTCACAGTATATAGCGATAGCGGTCACAGTATATAGCGATAGCGGTCACAGTATATAGCGATAGCGGTCACAGTATATAGCGATAGCGGTCACAGTATATAGCGATAGCGGTCACAGTATATAGCGATAGCGGTCACAGCATAGAGCAGTCTCGACGTTCTGTCCCCTCCAAACCAGGCTGCAAAACTCCATCAACTCACAGCCTTTTTGGGGATTGTGCGCGCTCCATCGCAGGAGCCTCTCCGATCTGAAGGCCGCACCGGGACCTAGGGCGCCAAACCTCCTCCCAATAAAATACGCAAAAGCTTCTTGTTTTCTCGTCTCTCCAAATTGAAATGAAGAATGTTTTGGCAGCTCGGACGATCTCCCGGAGAGAAGAAGAAGTCACTCCATCGGGCGTTCCACAATCTCAGGTCCTGTTTCATCATCTGCTCATTAGGAAAAATAAATGTGGAGTTGACTTCAAACAGAACAGTCCGGTCTCACACAAACCACACGTCACGATTATTAACGAAAGGAATGAGTTTGGAATGAGTTTGGATCCGTGGGAGGAGGCGGGACCACCGGGGGCTTGGCTGACCTTTAACCCCTCCCTCTCCTCGAAGGATGTGTCAGCCCAGCAGGACGCCTCTCCACAGCCACATCGGCGCCAAGTTGGAACGCTTGATTTGTGAAGTCTCTGAGCTGAGCAGACCGGTCCAGGAGAGAAACTAGGTCTGCGTGTGCTTTTGCGTCTGTCCCAGCGGCGCCTGGATGTAAATGTGTGTCGGGTAAGAAGCTGGAACACAACAGCCCCAACCCCTCTCTCTTTCTTTACTTCTTTGGTTTCTCTTTTAAGCTGAAATCTGAGGGAAATCTAAAACCAGTCACAAATTGGCGCCGTCTGAACAAAAACAATCTTATAAATGTGTCTTTTTTTAGCTTTTTATACGAATCCAAACAGAGTGGGATTGGATGGAGTGGATGAGGGAGCACTGGGAACAGGCAGTGTCATTGTGTCCTTGGGCAAGACACTTCACCCCCCTTTCCTTGTATGACTCTGACGTCTGATTGGTTGTTGTTGTCCAGTTCTGTCTGGTCTGATAACTGCTGTAGTGATTTAGGGCGATGCACAAATACATATAATAATAATAATAACTAGAAACCGTTGCAATGGCTGAAGCCATTGCGATTGACTGCGAAACAGATCTAATGTGGAATTTAGCTGAAAAATCCTTGCTGAAAAAAACTGTTAAAATACTTTAAACATCTTTGAAACTCCTGAAGTATTTGAAGCTCCTGATATCCTTTAAACTGTTATCCTTTATACTGGTTTACATGTAAAAACCCCTATTAAGTTGCATTATACTGGTTTACATGGAAAAATCCCCATTAAGTTGCATTATACTGGTTTACATGTAAAAAACCCTATTAAGTTGCATTATACTGGTTTACATGTAAAAATCCCTATTAAGTTGCATTATACTGGTTTACATGTAAAAACCCCTATTAAGTTCCATTATACTGGTTTACATGTAAAAAACCCCTATTAAGTTGCATTATACTGGTTTACATGTAAAAACCCCTATTAAGTTGCATTATACTGGTTTACATGGAAAAATCCCCATTAAGTTGCATTATACTGGTTTACATGAAAAAAACCCTATTAAGTGGCATTATACTGGTTTACATGAAAAAAACCCTATTAAGTTGCATTATACTGGTTTACATGGAAAAATCCCTATTAAGTTGCATTATACTGGTTTACATGGAAAAAACCCTATTAAGTTGCATTATACTGGTTTACATGTAAAAACCCCTATTAAGTTGCATTATACTGGTTTACATGGAAAAATCCCCATTAAGTTGCATTATACTGGTTTACATGTAAAAACCCCTATTAAGTTGCATTATACTGGTTTACATGGAAAAATCCCTATTAAGTTGCATTATACTGGTTTACATGGAAAAAACCCTATTAAGTTGCATTATACTGGTTTACATGTAAAAACCCCTATTAAGTTGCATTATACTGGTTTACATGGAAAAATCCCCATTAAGTTGCATTATACTGGTTTACATGAAAAAAAACCCTATTAAGTTGCATTATACTGGTTTACATGAAAAAACCCTATTAAGTTGCATTATACTGGTTTACATGGAAAAATCCCTATTAAGTTGCATTATACTGGTTTACATGGAAAAATCCCTATTAAGTTGCATTATACTGGTTTACATGGAAAAATCCCTATTAAGTTGCATTATACTGGTTTACATGGAAAAATCCCTATTAGGTTGCATGATTACACTGAAGTCCTTGAAACTGCTGAAGTCCTTGAAACTGCTGAAGTCCTTGAAACTGCTGAAGTCCTTGAAACTGCTGAAGTCCTTGAAACTGCTGAAGTCCTTGAAACTGTTGAAGTCCTTGAAACTCTTGAAATCTTGAAACTGCTGAAATCCTTGAAACTGTTGAATCCTTGAAACTGTTGAATCATTGAAACTGTAGAAATGTCTGAAAGAGCTGAAGTCCTATTAAAATGCATGGGCCTATTAAAATGCATTGCAGAATTCTCAATGCAGATTTTTGTCCGATTGCGGAAAAACCGGAAATCGCTGAAGTCCCAAAAGTAATAGCAATAATCTCCCAAACATGTGGAACGTTTTGATGTATAACTTGTGGAAATTGTTGAAAATGTGAAAGCTGTGAAACGTGTCAAAAAAAATGACGGAATAAAGAAATACAAAACCAATGGTTGACTGCGGAAGGTTCCGCAGTCAATCAATAATAATGCATCAGTTTTATTCAGCGCTTTTTGGACACGTCTCTTCACATTATTATTCTCTCTCTCCAAACACAGGTGATAAACTACTGTAGCCACAGCTGCCCTGGGGCACACTGACAGAAGCCCCTCCCACCACCACCAACCATTCACACACCAGACTCATTCTAATGTGGGGGAAGTGTCTTGCTCAAGGACACAGCCGCCCCACTGTGGCACCTGCTGTTCCCAGAGGTCTCCCATCACAGCACTAACCAGGCCCTGCCCTGCTGAGCCCTGCCCTGCTGGTCTCAGACGATAACAGACACTCTGATTGGATCTGTGTCAATGGGCAGACAGGGTGACAGCTGATGGGGGGGAGACGGGGGGAGGGGGGGAGTGTGAGGCGTTTAACCCTCATGATGCACTTGGCTTCCTGACAGGAGCCACACTGACGGACACGGTGACACCCAGGACTATTACAGGTGTGGGAGAGGGGGGGGGAGGAGAGGGAGAGGGAGAGGGGGAGAGACAGGGGGGGTAAGAGAAATGAGAGAAGAGAATGAGGGGAGAGAAAGGGAAGAGAGAGAAAGATACAGGGGGAAGAGAGAGAGGAGTCTATTCCAGTGCAGTGTGATCTGTTGCAGAGATGAGGCTGCAGTGGTTCAGGAAAAGTAAGTTCCAGTGAATTTAAATTGGTTCAAAAAGGTTTAATGTATAGAACACTGCGTCTGCTACTGCTGCTGCTGCTACTGCTGCTGCTGCTGCTGCTGCTGCTACTGCTGCTGCTGCTACTGCTGCTACTGCTGCTGCTGCTGCTGCTGCTGCTGCTACTGCTACTGCTGCTGCTGCTGCTGCTGCTACTGCTACTGCTGCTGCTGCTGCTGCTGCTGCTGCTGCTGCTGCTGCTGCTGCTGCTGCTGCTGCTGCTGCTGCTGCTGCTGCTACTGCTACTGCTGCTGCTGCTGCTACTGCTGCTGCTGCTACTGCTACTGCTGCTGCTGCTGCTGCTGCTGCTGCTGCTGCTGCTGCTGCTACTGCTACTACTGCTGCTACTGCTGCTGCTGCTGCTGCTGCTGCTGCTGCTGCTGCTGCTGCTGCTGCTGCTGCTGCTGCTGCTGCTGCTGCTGCTGCTGCTGCTTCTGCTGCTGCTGCTGCTGCTGCTGCTGCTGCTGCTGCTGCTGCTGCTGCTGCTGCTGCTGCTGCTACTGCTGCTACTGCTGCTGCTGCTACTGCTGCTGCTGCTGCGTCTGCTGCTGGAACACATTTAGATAACACAAACACATATCTTTACACTGACACAGGTTTGAAAAGCGGTTGGATGAAGCAGATACTTATTTTTTTACTATTGAAAAGCAAAGAGCCCCATTCTAGTCAAAACAGTGACGGAAAGTGACAGTCGTTGTATTTGGACCAGTGTGGACGGGTCCCGGCTCGAAAGTGTCCAAAATGATGTGCGCTGACATGCTGCAGTACCACCCTGGGCCTGTGGGGGTGGACCCTGACATGCTGCAGTACCACCCCGGGCCTGTGGGGGTGGACCCTGACATGCTGCAGTACCACCCCAGGCCTGTGGGGGTGGACCCTGACATGCTGCAGTACCACCCTGGGCCTGTGGGGGTGGACCCTGACATGCTGCAGTACCACCCTGGGCCTGTGGGGGTGGACCCTGACATGCTGCAGTACCACCCCAGGCCTGTGGGGGTGGACCCTGACATGCTGCAGTACCACCCCGGGCCTGTGGGGGTGGACCCTGACATGCTGCAGTACCACCCTGGGCCTGTGGGGGTGGACCCTGACATGCTGCAGTACCACCCCAGGCCTGTGGGGGTGGACCCTGACATGCTGCAGTACCACCCCGGGCCTGTGGGGGTGGACCCTGACATGCTGCAGTACCACCCCGGGCCTGTGGGGGTGGACCCTGACATGCTGCAGTACCACCCCGGGCCTGTGGGGGTGGACCCGGAATAGGAATTAGCCAATGCTAACATATAGCATCTTCTTACCTCTGGAAAACGTCTTTCAGGATGGTCCAAAAGTTGTCTCTTGGCCCAAAGCTCCGTTCCACATGTGAGTCAATGCTGAGTGTTCTGGACCAGTCTAGTTTAGTCGCTGTGGACTTTAGAAGTCTCTCGTTCAAATAAATGGAGCTGCGCCGGCTGACGCATGCACAGATGTGTTTTTTCAGATTAATTATTATAGATTATTATGGAGCACTTTTTAAATACAGCAGCTCAGGAAACTGAGAATGATGGGATTAGGACTCAGTGGCTGAATATGATCTCTCCCTCTCCTCTCTCTCCTCTCTCGTTCCTCTCCCTCTCCTCTCTCTCTCTCCCTCCTCTCCCTCTCCTCTCTCTCTCTCCCTCCTCTCCCTCTCCTCTCTTCTCCCTAGGTCTCCCCAATTGCCTCTCTCTTCTCTCTCCTCTCTCTCTCCTCTCTCTCCTCTCCCTCTCCCCCCCTCTCTCTTCTCTCTCTCTCTCTCTCTCTCTCTCTCCCCCCCCTCTCTCTTCTCTCTCTCTCTCTCTCCTCTCCCTCTCCCCCCCTCTCTCTTCTCTCTCCTCTCCCTCTCCCCCCCTCTCTCTTCTCTCTCCTCTCCCTCTCCCCCCTCTCTCTTCTCTCTCTTCTCTCTCCTCTCCCTCTCCCCCCTCTCTCCTCTCTCTCTCCTCTCTCTCTTCTCTCCCCCCCTTCTCTCTTCTCTCTCCTCTCTCTCTCCTCTCCCTCTCTCCCCCCCCTTCTCTCTTCTCTCTCTTCTCTCTCCCCCCCTCTCTCTTCTCTCTCCCCCCCCTCTCTCTCTCTCTCTCTCTCTCTCTCTCCTCTCCCTCTCCCCCCCTCTCTCTTCTCTCTCTTCTCTCTCCTCTCCCTCTCCCCCCCCTCTCTCTCTCTCTCTTCTCTCTCCTCTCCCTCTCCCCCCCCCCCCCTCTCTCTTCTCTCTCCTCTCTCTCTCCTCTCCCTCTCTCCCCCCCCTCTCTTCTCTCTCTCTCTCTCTCTCCCCCCCTCTCTCTTCTCTCTCCCCCCCCCTCTCTCTTCTCTCTCCTCTCTCTCTCCTCTCCCTCTCCCCCCCTCTCTCTTCTCTCTCTTCTCTCTCCTCTCCCTCTCCCCCCCTCTCTCTTCTCTCTCTTCTCTCTCCTCTCCCTCTCCCCCCCCCTCTCTCTTCTCTCTCTCTCTCTCTCCTCTCCCTCTCCCCCCTCTCTCTTCTCTCTCTTCTCTCTCCTCTCCCTCTCTCCCCTCTCTCCTCTCTCTCTCCTCCCTCTCTCCCCCCCTCTCCCCCCTCCATGCCTCTGTGCCAGCTGTGGGATGAGCCAGGGGCTGCTAAGCGGTGGTCAGCCTCTGCAGATGGCAGCCGGAGCCGCAGCTGCCTGGAGCCTGAGCACGGTCCTCAGAGCTGTGGCAGATTGTGCGTCCACAGAGAGTGATGCCATGATTACAGTTGTGTTGCGTTTCCAGGTGAAAATGCTCGCTCTGGATGAGGACAAAAATCAATGGGTGGGAGGCCCTGTGTGGCCCGGGGGGAGGTCTTTCTGATGGTTTGCGACTCGGCGAGCTGGATGTGACGGACACGCCGCCTGAGCCGTGTACGACGTCCCAGAGCGGCGGCGCCTCGGGGAACACGGTCTCGACGGGGACTGAGAAAAACCTGAATTCATGTTTGAGTCGCAAAACAAAGCGTCAGAGTCTCCAGGGTTTGGTCCAGATGCAGAGAGATGGATCTGCTGCAGTCTGGTTCATCTCAGTCTGGTTCATCTCAGTCTGGTTCATCTCAGTCTGGTTCATCTCAGTCTGGTTCATCTCAGCCTGGTTCATCTCAGTCTGGTTCATCTCAGTCTGGTTCATCTCAGTCTGGTTCATCTCAGTCTGGTTCATCTCAGTCTGGTTCATCTCAGTCTGGTTCATCTCAGTCTGGTTCATCTCAGTCTGGTTCATCTCAGTCTGGTTCATCTCAGTCTGGTTCATCTCAGTCTGGTTCATCTCAGCCTGGTTCATCTCAGTCTGGTTCATCTCAGTCTGGTTCATCTCAGTCTGGTTCATCTCAGTCTGGTTCATCTCAGTCTGGTTCATCTCAGTCTGGTTCATCTCAGTCTGGTTCATCTCAGTCAGATGGTTGCAGAGAGTGTGGAGGGGCTGGATCTGCAGAGTAGAGCTGGAGGAAGCTGAAGTATTCCCAAAATGTGAAGCTTGAAAATGATTATTCCTCAGATTCTTTACTGTAACAAGTTTATGGATTAATCGCAGCTAACCTTTCAATAGTTCACATTTACACTGATAAAGAGAGAAACATGAAGAGGATCAACCCAAATGTATGAAACAGCTTTTGGGATGATGATTTCTCATACTCCTCATGTTACTGCTTTAAGTGAAAAGATTTTAAGTAATTATTTTGAAAGCGTCGTGGTCCATTACTGACAAAACAAATATATCCATCCATCCATTTTCTTCCCCTTAATCCATTTCTGGGTCGGGAGGTGGCAGTCAGAGCACCAGCCCCTCACTGACCCTCTGCAGGTGCTGAGTCCACAGGAGCTGAGATCTTTCAGTGGGAGCTTCAGGCTAAGTGGGGTTAAGTGTCTTGCTCAAGGACACAACGACAGCCGTCATCAGTGGGAGTCATGAAGTAGGTCTTATGGTGGGCTCGAACCCACGACCTTCAGGCTTTAAGGCCAATGCTCTACCAACTGATCTACTGTCGCTCAAAACAAATATAATGTGTTCAAAAACAGCATGTATTGGGGAAAGCAGTGACGTTACCCAGAATGCATTGCAGAGTTAAATATTTGGGTCATATGTCTTAAATGTTAAAATATTAGGCAATGGTCAAAGTACATTAAGAGCAGGACCTTTCTGAGTGGAGTTTGCTTGTTCTCCCTGTGTGTCTGGGTCAGTTTCCTCCGTGTGGAAGTTATAGTTTTGTTTGAAAGGACACAAAAATATTAATGAATCACTTCAAATCCATAGTTTTGGATTTAATATGTTGTATTAAGCGCTGTATAAAACCAATTAATTATTATTATTATTACTTAAAAAAAGAGCTTACGTTCACAGTACACAAAAAGTATATTTAATTTTTGATTTAAGAAACAGTTTTTACAGTGTAGTTGTGACTCAGTATTGGGCATAACCCACACGGAGATTAAAGAGGACATTTTATTGACACTAAACACAGAATACACACATTGACTTGATACGAACAATGTAAAGGCTGTATTCTTTAGTTCTTTAGACTGAAAACCATAAACCACTTCCTGAATGAGTAACAATAGTAAAGCAGCTTCTTAGCACATGCATAACAAAGTAGCCCAGACTTGTTCCCGCCAGCGGAGAAGAGTGCCCTTTGATGACTACAGAATGAGCTCTGTGTCTGATCCAATCCCTTATGACTCTTTTTACCGCAGTTTTTAGCTCAAGGGAAACTGTCTCTTTGGGGATTACAACAACCCCACATCCTCCCCTTTGTCCCGTTTACGTCACCACTCCGTGTTTTTACATCTCCTGAACAAAATCATACTTTATTGGTGTTTTATTAGCGTTCAGTCGACTCGCTCTGGTCCGAGGCTGAGGAGAATCGTTCTGTAAGTGTGTTTTGGGAAACTACTACTACTTTGCTACAAGCCGAGAGGTGGACAGGTTAATGTTTATTTAAACATATTAAAATTATGCATAAAACTAAGGATGCAGTGATACCGATACTGGTGTTGGGTCGATACCATGAGCTTGCACTTGTACTTGTACCATTGGACCCGATCTGGGGAACTGATATCTACATTTTTAATTCACACGACAGCAGACAGCTGTGCGGCACAGGTTGCTTTGGTTCCTCTCAAAGTCGGCAGCGAGAAAAAGATTAACTGCCAATAGATGTCGGCGAGGAAAGCAGACTGAACGTTGTGTAAAACTGTCACGAGGTCCAAAACAAACAGGTATAACACCGGCAACTGATCAAACATCTGGAAACTCGTATAGCGCCTTTGCTAGCACAGGAGCTAGCACAGGAGCTAGCACAGGAGCTAACACCTGAGCCCAAAAACAACAACTCTTCAGCATCTGTTTGAGTGGAACATGACAGTGGCTTTTATTGTTGACTGTTAAAACTATTGTCTTACTAAAAGCCTTTTCTTATTGTTGAAATAAGAAATAAAACATTTTAAATGTCAGTGGTTTTAGTTTTATGAAGCAGAGACAACACACTTGTCTCCACATATAAAGTATTGAACCAAGACCTAACACGGTGGACCCTACGTTATTTAATGATTAAACAAATAATACGTTCTCATGTCTCTGTGCGGCCGCTTCTAACACTAATCAGACATCATCCCGGGGCCGAGATCGTTCATTCTTGGGCCGCATCTGGCTCTCGGGCCTGGACTTTGACACCCATGGTCTCTGTGAGTGTAGGCGTCTGACATGTGTCGAGTGCATTAGAGACGGAAGAACACTTAACTGTGAGTGAGCACTTTTTACTGAGGGAAGGAGAGTAAGTGAACTTTATGGACTCAATGCTGAGGAGGAGAAACCCTAGGAGACTCTCGACTAACGTGATGTGTTTACTTTATCGAGATTTGATTTGATAAATATTGCTTTACGTCACATTTAATCTACTGTATCTACAAACAAGAGAGAGAGAGACCAGAGAGAGACCGGAGAGAGACCAGAGAGAGACCGGAGAGAGAGACCAGAGAGAGAGACCAGAGAGAGACCAGAGAGAGACCAGAGAGAGACCAGAGAGAGACCGGAGAGAGAGACCAGAGAGAGAGACCAGAGAGAGACCAGAGAGAGACCAGAGAGAGACCAGAGAGAGACCGGAGAGAGAGACCAGAGAGAGAGACCAGAGAGAGACCAGAGAGAGACCGGAGAGAGACCAGAGAGAGACCAGAGAGAGACCAGAGAGAGACCGGAGAGAGACCAGAGAGAGACCAGAGAGAGACCAGAGAGAGACCAGAGAGACCAGAGAGAGACCAGAGAGAGACCAGAGAGAGACCAGAGAGAGACCAGAGAGAGACCAGAGAGAGACCAGAGAGAGACCAGAGAGAGACCAGAGAGAGACCAGAGAGAGAGACCAGAGAGAGAGACCAGAGAGAGACCAGAGAGAGAGACCAGAGAGAGAGAGACCAGAGAGAGAGACCAGAGAAAGACCAGAGAGAGACCAGAGAGATAGACCAGAGAGATAGACCAGAGAGAGACCAGAGAGAGAGACCAGAGAGAGAGAGACCAGAGAGAGAGACCAGAGAAAGACCAGAGAGAGACCGGAGAGAGAGACCAGAGAGAGAGACCAGAGAGAGACCAGAGAGAGACCAGAGAGAGAGACCGGAGAGAGAGACCAGAGAGAGAGACCAGAGAGAGACCAGAGAGAGACCGGAGAGAGACCAGAGAGAGACCAGAGAGAGACCAGAGAGAGACCAGAGAGAGACCAGAGAGAGACCAGAGAGAGACCAGAGAGAGACCAGAGAGAGACCAGAGAGAGACCAGAGAGAGACCAGAGAGAGAGACCAGAGAGAGAGACCAGAGAGAGACCAGAGAGAGAGACCAGAGAGAGACCAGAGAGAGACCAGAGAGAGACCGGAGAAGAACCAGAGAGAGAGAGACCAGAGAGAGAGACCAGAGAGAGAGACCAGAGAGAGAGACCAGAGAGAGAGAGACCAGAGAGAGAGAGACCAGAGAGAGACCAGAGAGATAGACCAGAGAGATAGACCAGAGAAAGACCAGAGAGAGACCAGAAAGAGACCAGAGAGAGAGACCAGAGAGAGACCAGAGAGAGAGACCAGAGAGAGACCAGAGAGAGAGACCAGAGAGAGACCAGAGAAAGACCAGAGAGAGCCCAGAGAGAGAGACCAGAGAGAGACCAGAGAAAGACCAGAGAGAGACCAGAAAGAGACCAGAGAGAGACCAGAGAGAGAGACCAGAGAGAGACCAGAGAAAGACCAGAGAGAGACCAGAGAGAGAGACCAGAGAAAGACCAGAGAGAGACCAGAGAGAGAGACCAGAGAGAGACCAGAGAAAGACCAGAGAGAGACCAGAGAGAGAGACCAGAGAGAGACCAGAGAAAGACCAGAGAGAGACCAGAGAGAGAGACCAGAGAGAGACCAGAGAAAGACCAGAGAGAGACCAGAAAGAGACCAGAGAGAGACCAGAGAGAGACCAGAGAGAGACCAGAGAGAGAGACCAGAGAGAGACCAGAGAGACATGTGTGTGTCTCTGTGCGATTGTGTGTGTGAATATGGTACAATGTGAGTTCGTTGTGTGTCCAAGTCCTATTGATTATTTGTCAGTAGAAAATCCTACATAAACTTTGGGCCATCCTTAAAATGTCCCTAATTTACATAAAACCTCTATCACTTTTTAGTTATTCAGAAATTAATTAACGTGTTTGTCCAATAAAAAGGTTGGGGACCACTGCTCGGTCACTGGACTTTCACAGATGATACTTTAGAATGTTTTTGTGCTTCTAACGACCTCTTCCGCAGAGAAAAGGTTGAAGGAGAGATTAAAAATGTAGAGTAAGAAGTGGAGATAATTAATGAGCTCAGAGCCTTTAATTCATAAAACATGCTTTTTTAGTTATTAGACGGAAAAGCAATATTTCACCAAGGATCTTCTTCAGAATATTCTATTCTTTTAAACCCGTGGATAAGAAATGTGAAAACAGTTATCTACTTCCTATGGTATGGTTTGGTATGGTATGGTTTGGCATGATATGGTGTGGTATGGTATGGTATTTTTAGTCAAACAAGAACATGTGTTAAATGTAGTACCCGCAGTAGCCACTGGGGGCAGTGTGTTGCACAGACTCATGGCCGTCACAGAGGAAGCAGATTCAGCAAAAGTTGTTCCACGTGTTTTCAGGTGGATCGAGTTGAGTTTGAGACAGATTTTTATTATGTACAAAGAAATGTCTCTGTGTAACTGTGTCTTATCCTCAGGCTTTCCTCTCTTTGCTCTACCACTTGCTCTTATCCTGCTACAAGAAATCTAATTGCTAATACTGCCCCCAACAAAATGTCTTTATCACGCATTCTCTACATTAAATGATAACAGTATTTTTCTGTTCAGCCACTTACAGAAAGTTAACTCTAAGGATGAAAACCGAACTTTATTTTTTGGTTTTGCACATTATACACAACTTCTGGAGCAAACATTTGTATCTAAATGAGTAAGTAGTAAGTAAGTAAGTAAGTAAGTATTTATTTATATACCGCCTTTTCACTGCAGATCTGAGTCTCAAAGCGGTTTACAATTGTTAATTTTTGGGCATTTGTCTCTCACTCCACACAGAGATGGGAGCGCGGTCGCCATCACAGGAGGCGCATGCTAGAACTATTGGACATATTTTTAGTGGTAGGGGAAACCGGAGTACCCGGAGGAAACCTACGCAGACACGGGGAGAACATGCAAACTCCACTCAGAAAGGCCCTGGTCCGACCGGGATTCGAACCCAGGACCTTCTTGCTGAGAGGCGAGAGTGCTATCCACTCAGCCACCGAGGCCTAAACTCTCGCAGCAGCTTCTCTCTGTCTACTTTAAACAAGGAGTGTTTTCTTAGAGATGTCGGTGGGAACAGCAGAGAACCTCTGAGAGACCTGTGTGAGGATCGAGAACCTCTGAGAGACCTGTGTGAGGATCGAGAACCTCTGAGAGACCTGTGTGTGAGGATCGAGAACCTCTGAGAGACCTGTGTGTGAGGATCGAGAACCTCTGAGAGACCTGTGTGTGAGGATCGAGAACTTCTGAGAGACCTGTGTGAGGATCGAGAACCTCTGAGAGACCTGTGTGAGGATCGAGAACCTCTGAGAGACCTGTGTGTGAGGATCGAGAACCTCTGAGAGACCTGTGTGTGAGGATCGAGAACCTCTGAGAGACCTGTGTGAGGATCGAGAACCTCTGAGAGACCTGTGTGTGAGGGTCGAGAACCTCTGAGAGACCTGTGTGTGAGGGTCGAGAACCTCTGAGAGACCTGTGTGAGGATCGAGAACCTCTGAGAGACCTGTGTGTGAGGGTCGAGAACCTCTGAGAGACCTGTGTGTGAGGATCGAGAACCTCTGAGAGACCTGTGTGTGAGGGTCGAGAACCTCTGAGAGACCTGTGTGTGAGGATCGAGAACCTCTGAGAGACCTGTGTGTGAGGGTCGAGAACCTCTGAGAGACCTGTGTGTGAGGGTCGAGAACCTCTGAGAGACCTGTGTGTGAGGGTCGAGAACCTCTGAGAGACACACTGGAGCAGTCGTCTCAAGACTTTACAATTTGCCGATTCCTCACCAACAGATCAGAGAATCAAACAGTCTTAACCTTAAAACTAAATCCTTTCAAATCTATTTCCAAAAACAAACCAGGAGATTGTAGCTACAGGAAAACCACTGTTGGACCAATCAAAACACAGATATATGGATGAAGACGCACTGGAGAATTTACATATCACAAATCTTTTTAGGGGAAATAGACTTAAACTTGGAGCCAGAATCTCGTCGAGACGTTTGTGATTCTCCCGATTTAAAATCCCTTTCTCTTTGATCCTCGTGTGTTTTGTCCAAAATACGTCTCAATCTTTCGCAGTTCCATAATTGGTCCCAACGCTTTAGTTTCGCCTCAAACTCCGTCAGAACAAACCTCGTTCCACCGACTCCTGGACACATCTTTAAAGGCAAAAAACAAATCTTTTCCAAACAATCCACTTTATTGATCTGAATTCTTGATGCTTTGTCACTGGAAAGAAATTCTGATTATTAGACATTTTTAGTTTTTGTGTGAATGTGAAAGAAATGTGCGACAGTAGCTCAGTTGGTAGAGCATTGGCCTTCAGGCCTGAAGGTTGTGGGTTCAATTCCCACCTCTACACCTTCTCCACCGACTCCCACTGATGACTGCTGTCGTTGTGTCCTTGGGCAAGACACTTAACCCCACTTTGCCCAAAGCCCCCACTGAAAGATCAAGGCTATGCTCACAGTCAGAGAGCAGCCGTCCTCCTGTGGACTCACCACCTGCAGAGGGTCAGTGAGGGGCTGGTGCTATGAGACTTGGGTGGCATCTCTGACTGCCACCCCCCTGACCCAGAAATGGATTAAAGGGAAGAAAATGGATGGATGGATGGATGGATGGGTGTGAATGTGAAAGAAATGTGTCCCTAGCCTGGTCTTACCACACCATAGTACACATTTCATTTCATACAAAGGTCTGGAGTTGCTCCATTGACTCCGTGAACAGGTGGGAGGGGCTAACTCCTTTTGCAGATTGAAACCATTGGATCTCAGTTTACTGTGACGTATGTAATGAGCGAGAAGTTAGCATTTTGCATTTAGCCTAGCTTTAGCCATCTCCTTTGCCACTAACGGAGCCTGTGGGGAGTGGAGTCACAATCTTTGCAGTGATTACATTTGCTAAACTTTCCTCTTGCTCCGGCTTCAGTTTCTTGATAGAACCAGACCAGAATACTTTACTATCACATTCTTCACCAAACTAAAACCTGCCCGATCGGTGCAAACTCTTGACGTCATCCACATCTAACTACAACACCCGCCTCCCGCGCTCTCTGATTGGTCGGATTGAATTCAACCGATTGTAATCACAGACACAGGGACCAAACCCAGACGTTACAGGCAGGACATGATGATTGACAGGAGTGTACGGATGGATAAGGCCGGGGTAGGTTAGGTTGTCCCTTGTTTGTGTCCTTGATTTTTATTGTCCTTAATAAAAAATAAAAAAACAATCCAATCCACTTTATTTATAGCACATTTTATAAAAACCAGTTTCCAAAGATCTGCACAGAGATAAAAGTGACACATTTAAATAAGCAGGTCTGCAGATGAATAAGATTAAAAAGGTAAAAACATAGAATAACTAAAATATTATGTACGCAGTAAAAACAATACAAAAGTTTTCATTTTAAAAACAGGAAGTCACAAACTGGAAAATGACTTTGACTCTCGCTGCAAACTAGTTATGAAGTAAAAATAGAGCAAGGCCTAAAAATAAATTAAAAATATACATAATATTTCTTAAAACTACTGCTTTATATTTACAAGTGCAGGAAAAACAACAGACATTTATGTATTTACAAAGAAGAACACATCTTTTCAGTCAATTATTATAGAAACCAGTGGCTCAGTTTGGGCTGGGAGGTTGTGGGTTCGAGTTCCCCACCATGGGACCTACTCCACCAACTCACACTGGTGTCTGTTGTTGTTGTTATGTCCTTGGGCAAGACACTTTACCCCACTGTGCCCATAACCAGTGCAGTATAAGTAACAGTACACTGCATTTCTTGATGTTTTTTTGTGTATTGATTCAAACTGACTGTCATTGACGTATTTGTCTGAGACCCTCTATTCAGATGGGGATTACGGGACAATAAAAACAGCTAGAAAGAAACATATTTTATCAGATGAAAGAAGACAATCCAGTCTTTCAGAATCTGGTTTCATATTTCACAAAGTCTTAGGAAATAATATTCTGTGGGTCTTGAGAATCAGAGAAATCATCAAAAACGGCTGCAGTCAATGAGTTACAGGATCTTCTTCTTCTTCTGAAAACAATCGGTGAAACCAATAAAAAACAGGAGAAATTCTGTAAATTTAAAAATCATCGTAACAACAACAAACGTCACCGATTTCTCAAGTTTTAATTCTACCGCCTCAGATTCCGACCCCGGCTCTGACTCTTCGTCGAACCTTCGTCGTGTGTAAAAATACCGTCACATTTGTGTTTTAGTCGGCTGCCTTTAATGTCCTCGCCCTTTTCCGCTCTGGAAGGTGAAGCCGTCATCAAAAGTCAAACGGCGTAATTGTGGGAGAGGGGAAATAAATAGTGACATTACGGCTTCAAAAGGTTCCACGCCGCAGAGATAGTGACTGTGGCGTGACATTCACCGCACGGAGCCGGGAAATGAGGAAAGCGGACGGTAAAAGGCTGAGGCT
>OZ035829.1:1139641-1207141 GCA_964034765.1 Knipowitschia caucasica | reverse complement strand
TCATGTGACCACTAGACTCTGAACCTGTCCCTGTGCTCTCTGTATTGTATCCACCCACCTAGTAGGTTTCCTCCGGGTGCTCCGGTTTCCCCTACAACTAAAAACATGCACAATAGGTCTGAATGTAAATGAGAGAGTGAATGATGGTGTTGGGTCAGAGGCTTTGATGGTCCAGTGTGTTCTGGACTCGCTTCTGTCATCACCGTGTGTGGAAGGATCGGAACAATATCTGACTCTGAACATTGGAAAGTGCTTTGGGTCTGTACCTTGGGCTGTACCTTGGTCTGTAACATGTGCTATATAAATAAACATTACTTTCTTATTTTGTGTTTTACTGTATTGTATGTTGTCATTTTCTGTGTATTTTCCTGCCTATGGACTACAGATGAAAACTAGCTTGGTGGCTATAATCTGGCATATTTACATTAGTTTTATACGTTCATTAATGTGCATTGTCCCGATCAAATACATAAATACAGACATAAATACATACAATTGACCAATGCTTTCAAGTGGATATTATTTAAATTTTATCTACTCTATGGTTTTCAACATCAACCTGAGTCTGTTATTTTATATAGTAGAGAATAGGTTTAAAATATTACAATAATTGAATAAGTTATAATAAACTCTGGAGCTTCTGTGAAGTGCTGGATGCAGAGACACAGTGGGGAAATCTTTGGGAAACCCGGTGTCTCTCTGTTGCCAGTTGGGGAATCTCTGCTCAGGATTCCCCCAGATGAGCTGCAGGAAGTGTGTGAAGAGAGAGAGGTCTGTGGCTCTGCTTGGACTGCTGCCCCCGCCACCCGGCCCCGAGTAAAGTGGAAGAAAGTGGATGGAAACGAGTAAACGGTCTCCTTCCAGATGCACTTCCCACAGACGGATGAATAACTGAGTCTCTGCGTCACGCGCTGGGAATAAACTTATTTAGAAAAGGTTCTGAGTTGGAACGAGCTTTTTATTGGTTCGTTTGCTTCATTCAAAGATTCTACGATGAGTCGGAGAAATCTGCGTTTCCCGTTACAATAATATTATCTGAGCCATAAACAGATCTGTGGTGTTTGTGGAGAGACATGAGCAGATGTGTTTCAGCTGTTCTCAGACCTAAGGATTATAATAATAATGAT
Organism: Knipowitschia caucasica; assembly: GCA_964034765.1. Classification (NCBI taxonomy): domain Eukaryota; kingdom Metazoa; phylum Chordata; class Actinopteri; order Gobiiformes; family Gobiidae; genus Knipowitschia; species Knipowitschia caucasica. The sequence goes on along the minus strand of OZ035829.1, from coordinate 1,206,014 downwards.
AATAATAGATTTTATTCATAAGCACCTTCTGTAAGTCAGGGACATCTCAAAGTGCTGCAGTTAAAAACATCTAAACAAAAACACGGACACATAAAAAGACAAAAAGACCTTCCTGAAAAGCTAAAGCTTAAATTTGGTGGTTTTGTCTTAATTTTTGCACATTCTGACAGTTAAAAGAAGATTTGCCAGAGACATGTCTGGATCTTGGAGAAAAAAAATATTTTTTTGTCAGAATGTGCTCAGATTAAGACACATTTTGGCATATATTTTATATGCTCCTTTACCTCCTGAATCTGCTCCTTTACCTCCTGAATCTGCCCCTTTACCTCCTGAATCTGCTCCTTTACCTCCTGAATCTGCTCCTTTACCTCCTGAATCCTTCCCTTTACCTCCTGAATCTGCTACTTTACCTCCTGAATCTGCTCCTTTACCTCCTGAATCTGCTCCTTTACCTCCTGAATCTACCCCTTTACCTCCTGAATCTGCCCCTTTACCTCCTGAATCTGCTCCTTTACTCCTGAATCTGCCCCTTTACCTCCTGAACCTGCTCCTTTACCTCCTGAATCTGCCCCTTTACCTCCTGAATCTACCCCTTTACCCCCTGAACCTGCCCCTTTACCTCCTGAATCTGCCCCTTTACCTCCTGAATCTGCCTCTTTACCTCCTGAATCTGCCTCTTTACCTCCTGAATTTGCCTCTTTACCTCCTGAATCTACCCCTTTACCCCCTGAACCTGCCCCTTTACCTCCTGAATCTGCCTCTTTACCTCCTGAACCTGCTTCTTTACCTCCTGAATCTGCCCCTTTACCTCCTGAATTTGCTCCTTTACCTCCTGAATCTGCCCCTTTACCTCCTGAATCTGCTCCTTTACCTCCTGAACCTGCTCCTTTACCTCCTGAATCTGCCCCTTTACTCCTGAACCTGCTTCTTTACCTCCTGAATCTGCCCATTTACCCCCTGAATCTACCCCTTTACCCCCTGAACCTGCCCCTTTACCTCCTGAATCTGCCCCTTTACCTCCTGAATCTGCCCCTTTACCTCCTGAACCTGCTCCTTTACTCCTGAACCTGCTCCTTTACCTCCTGAATCTGCCCCATTTACCTCCTGAACCTGCTCCTTTACTCCTGAACCTGCCCCTTTACCTCCTGAATCTGCCCCTTTACCTCCTGAATCTGCCCCTTTACCTCCTAAATTTTCTTCTTTACCTCCTGAATCTGCCCCTTTACCTCCTGAATCTGCCCCTTTACCTCCTTGAATTTGCTCCTTTACCTCCTGAATCTGCCCCTTTACCTCCTGAACCTGCTTCTTTACCTCCTGAATCTGCCCCTTTACTCCGGAACCTGCTCCTTTACCTCCTGAATCTGCCCATTTACCCCCTGAATCTACCCCTTTACCCCCTTAACCTGCCTATTTACCTCCTGAATCTGCCTCTTTACCTCCTGAATCTGCCCCTTTACCTCCTGAACCTTCCCCTTTACCTCCTGAATCTGCTCCTTTACCTCCTGAATCTGCCCCTTTACCTCCTGAATCTGCCCCTTTACCTCCTGAATCTGCCCCTTTACCTCCTGAATTTTCTTCTTTACCTCCTGAATCTGCCCCTTTAACTCCTGAATCTGCCCCTTTACCTCCTGAATCTGCCCCTTTACCTCCTGAACTTGCTCCTTTACCTCCTGAATCTTCCCCTTTACCTCCTGAACCTGCCTCTTTACCTCCTGAATTTGCCCCTTTACCTCCTGAATCTGCCCCTTTACCTCCTGAATCTGCTCCTTTACCTCCTGAATCTGCCCCTTTACCACCTGAAACCTGCTTCTTTACCTCCTGAACCTGCTTCTTTACCTCCTGAATCTGCCCCTTTACCCCCTGAATCTACCCTTTTACCCCCTGAACCTGCTCCTTTACCTTCTGAATTTGCTCCTTTACCTCCTGAATCTGCCCCTTTACCTCCTGAATCTGCCCCTTTACCACCTGAACCTGCTTCTTTACCTCCTGAACCTGCTCCTTTACCTCCTGAATCTGCCCCTTTACCCCTGAATCTACCCCTTTACCCCCTGAACCTGCCCCTTTACCTCCTGAATCTGCCCCTTTACCTCCTGAATCTGCCCCTTTACCTCCTGAACCTGCCCCTTTACCTCCTGAATCTGCTCCTTTACCTCCTGAATCTGCCCCTTTACCTCCTGAATCTGCCCCTTTACCTCCTGAATCTGCCCCTTTACCTCCTGAATTTGCTCCTTTACCTCCTAAATCTGCCCCTTTACCTCCTGAATCTGCCCCTTTACCTCCTGAATCTGCCCCTTTACCTCCTGAACTTGCTCCTTTACCTCCTGAATCTGCCCCTTTACCTCCTGAACCTGCCCCTTTACCTCCTGAATTTTCCCCTTTACCTCCTGAATCTGCCCCTTTACCTCCTGAACCTGCCTGATCCTTAAGCATTGTGTATCTTCAATTAGTCACAGATATTGACGTTCTGGAGGCCGAGGCGATGTCGGAGCTCTTCAGACGGCTGAGGACAGGTGGGAGGGGCCGGGGGCAGTAGATCAATGACTGAGGCGGCTACGGCGACGGAACAAAGTGCTTTGGCCTGGTGTGGCGACGCGCTGGAAATTGCATCTTCAAGAAAACGTGCCTGATGAGATTGTGGGATCGATGGCGAGCCGGACCGGTGGCTTTGCGGCGGTGAAGTGGGCCTGGTCCAGAATGACAATGTGAGACGCTGAGTGCATTGGGACGGGGTAATACAGCAGTCACATGTGGGGTCACACACCGAGGGAGGGGGGACAGTCTTCCTGAGGCCGTGAGACAGGCCTTTACCCTGACCATGTTTAAAACTAAGCTGAAAATAAATATGACTGATTCTATTTTGTCATATTTATTGCTTTTATCTCCCTTTTTCTTTATTTTTTTCCTGTATTTAACAAAAATATATTCAATACACAATATCTTTACAGTTGTGTGTTTACAAATTATCTCTTTTTAACCCACATTTTAATTAGTTTTAAAGCCCAGACTGTGGCTTTGTCCTTAGGCAAGACACTTCCCCCACATTAGAATGAGTCTGGTGTGTGAATGGTTGGTGGTGGTGGGAGGGGCCGATGGCACAGACTGGTTGCCTCGCTTCTGTCAGTGTGCCCCAGGGCAGCTGTGGCTACAGTAGTTTATCACCACCGTGTTTAGAGAGAGAGAATAATGATCTGAAGAGACTTTGAGAGTCAGAAAACTCTCTATAGAATACAGTTATGCTAATATTATTATTACTATTGTTATTATTATTATTATTAGTATTATTATTGTTATTATTATTATTATTGTATCCAGTCATGACTCTCACTTTCACAGCTCTTTTCACTCTCTGCAGATATTTCTAAAACACTTGAACTCGTAAAAGACGTTCTGTGTTGATGGATTTCCTGCACAGACTGAACTGTCTTCAGTCCAAAGGACCATGTGACTCTGACCTGGAGTCGGTGCATATGGTCCACAAGCACCCCACATGGTCCGCTCTGCACTCTTGTTGATTAAAAAGGTTAAATGCTCTTCACATCCTCTGTTTGGCTCAGCTTTTCACAAAAACCATCGCAGTTAAACCATGTGACGGACAGAAACAAGATACCATCAACAAGATACTAAAAACAAGATACCATCAACAGGATACTATGAACAAGATACCATCAACAAGATACCATAAACAAGATACCATCATCAGGATACTATAAACAAGATACTTTAAACAAGATACCATCAACAGGATACTATGAACAAGATACCATCAACAAGATACCATAAACAAGATACCATCATCAGGATACTATAAACAAGATACTTTAAACAAGATACCATCAACAGGCGGCACGGTGGCTGAGTGGATAGCACTCTCGCCTCTCAGCAAGAAGGTCCTGGGTGCGAATCCCGGTTGGACCAGGGCCTTTCTGAGTGGAGTTTGCATGTTCTCCCCGTGTCTGCGTAGGTTTCCTCCGGGTACTCCGGTTTCCCCTACCACTAAAAATATGTACAATAGGTCTGGCATGTGCCTCCTGTACTGGCCCCACTCCAAAAAATCACAATTGTAAACCGCTTTGAGACTCTGATCTGCAGTGAAAAGACGGTATATAAATAAAGATTACTATTACTGATTACTAAACAGGATACTATAAACAAGATACCATAAATAAGATACTATAAAGAAGATACCAGTGTTTTTCAACCAGTGTGCCATGGAACATTAGTGGGCCTTGAGATGTCGTATATTGTGCCTTTGGAAATGGTCCAATGTCACTCGTTCGGTCAAAATAAAGTGAAAGTAAAATAATGTGAGATTAGAAACACTGCTTTGACTTCTGTTTGATCCACTTTGATGAGATCGACTTCAGAGTTGATATAAACGCTGCAGAATGTCTATATCTGGTGTTACAGCTCCAAAAGGTTGGGGACCACTGCCGTCATGAAAACTGGATATTTACATCACTACAAACGATAAAAGCTTTAATGAAGTATTTTATCTTAAATCCATTTAGTCTTATTTCAAAACTGTTGCTGTATTTTCTCATATCTTTTTAACACATCCTAGTTTTGCTTTGTCCCGTCGGAGAATCTAGTTTTAACGCAGTCAGAACGTGCTCATGTTTAGACACATTTTTCCATCTCTTTTTGCAGTGCGCACTTTGCCACAAACTGCAGATTTTTTTCTTGTGATTTATTGACGTATCGTTGACGTACAAATTGTGGTTGACGAAGACGACTTTAGACCGATCTTAATGTTTTTAACTCATCACGTCGTTTCTCAATCTGTAGATTTTCTCGTGGGAATCGTCCAAGTTGTAAGTGGTGTAATTAGAAAAGCATTTACTCAAAAGGCCGAAAAGGTCAATTTTTCTGTCATGAAATTAAGAGCTGTCAGAACATCCTGTCGTCAGATTTACACCTCACGCTTTAGTGGATAGAGTTATAATCACTGTATGCTTTTATGGTCATTTATGGTCATTGATGGTCATTGATGGTCATTTATGGTCAGCGCTGGATATGAATAGACTTGTAGTAAAGCCACACCACTTAAGTGATAAAGTCAAATCCAGTCTGGTCCCGGCTTTCACGTCCCAGTCGGGTCCCAGTCGGGTCCCAGTCGGGTCCCAGTCGGGTCCCAGTCGGGTCCCAGTCGGGTCCCAGTTGGGTCTCAGTTGGGTCCCAGTCATTCATGTGTTTGTGTATCGCCCTGAATCACAACAGTAGTGATCTGGGAGGACTTTACAAAGTTGTCGATTCTCAAACACAGATCAGAGAATCAGGTCCAAAGCAATGTTTGTTTTGTGTGTGTCTCTGTACGGAAAATATCCTTCTCCATACAGAGGCACGGTGGCTGAGTGGTTAGCACTCTTGCCTCTCAGCAAGAAGGTCCTGGGTTCGAATCCCGGTCGGAACAGGGCCTTTCTGAGTGTTGTTCTCCCCGTGTCTGCGTAGGTTTCCTCCGGGTGCTCCGGTTTCCCCTACCACTAAAAACATGCACAATAGGTCTGAATGTAAATGAGAGAGTGAATGATGGTGTTGGGTCAGAGGCTTTGATGGACCAGTGTGTTCTGGACTCGCTTCTGTCATCACCGTGTGTGGAAGGAGTGGAACAATATCTGACTCTGAACATTGGAAAGTGCTTTGGGTCTGTACCTTTGGGTCTGTACCTTTGGGTCTGTACCTTGGTCTGTAACATGTGCTATATAAATAAACACTACTTACTTACAGAGTGTGATATTAAACAGCCTGGAGGAGACCGTCCAATCAGCATTCACCGCGGGGTCAGCAGCTTTGGCCTTGAGCATGTTGTTAGATCGGTGAGTTTCACTTTAACCACAGGCTTCAAAGTGTCGTGAAATCTCTAAATCAGGAGTAACTGTATAAGTGCCTCCTTTAGAGAGATTTTGTGACTTTTATTGTCGTGTGTTGTGTGTTTTTAGTGAGTTGTGTCTTGTCTACTTTTTGTTCTGGACGAGTCTGTAATAAATCCATCCATTTTAGTTTTTCCTTTGTCGATGCAGAAGAATCTAAGTATTTTTATGTTTAGATTCTGCTCCTTTTGCACCGTCTGTGTTTTTACTGTGTATTTCTTGTGTCTGATCTGTTGTGATTCTCTAATCTGTGTTGGTGAATCAGAAGCTTAGTAACGTCCTCAGAGATAAACTCCTGTTGTGATTTAGAGCTGTACCAAAACAGACTGAAGTGTCCAGAGTCAGGACTAAACATGGGGAGGCTGCTTTTCAGATTCATGCTGCTAAAATCTGGAACAGTCTTCCTGAAGATGTGAGACAGGCCTCCTCTCTGACAATGTTTAAAACCAGGTTATTTTTAATGTACTGTGACTATTTATGATTTTAATGCTATTTTGTTTGTCTCAAAGTGAAAAAGTGAATATGCAAATGAGTTTCAGACATACTTCTGTATCCTCCCAGTGGTCGTCACCGCACACAGCCCCAAAGTTGTTTAAAGAATCACATAAGTGCCTTTTGTCTCAGTGCTCTCCCTCTCACACACACACACACACACACACACGTTTTTGTTACCTGGTGGGTCCCTTTGACAGGGCCGTTCAGAATGGGACCCATAGACATAATCTTTTTTTACTGGGACTACTTTAAGTAATACAAAACAGTCAATAGAAACCAAACAACTATTTTAAAGGAATTTTATTTTAGATTTTGTTTTCGAATTGCAGTGATTCTATTTTTGACATAGAATTTAATGCCACTCCATGTCCGATGTCTAAGGTCATCTGGTGAGGCATTAATGCAGGCCAGGCAGTGAGACTTCCCAGGGACCTTTCCAGTCTGTATGAAAGGTGTCATGGTCTTCTGGCACGGTGGCTGAGTGGATAGCACTCTCGCCTCTCAGCAAGAAGGTCCTGGGTTCGAATCCCGGTCGGACCAGGGCCTTTCTGAGTGGAGTTTGCATGTTCTCCCCGTGTCTGCGTAGGTTTCCTCCGGGTACTCCGGTTTCCCCTACCACTAAAAATATGTCCAATAGTTCTGGCATGTGCCTCCTGTACTGGCCCCGCTCCCATCTCTGTGTGGAGTTAGAGACAAATGCCCAAAATTAACAATTGTAAACCGCTTTGAGACTCAGATCTGCAGTGAAAAGGCGGTATATAAATAAAAAACTTACTAACTTACTAACTTACTCCACAGCCTTCACCTCAGATGCAGACCATGGCTTTCTTACACGTTCTAGGGAGAGAAATAAAAATATATTAGCAATATACACTCCCAGGGTTAGGACCAAGCAGCCTGGCTGTAATCCCCCACCTGGTACACTTACCAGAAGGGGCACTGCCACTACCATGGGGTGCATCTGGATGAATGGTTGAAGGTTCTCCGCTTGAAGTTTCTTTTAGCCCGTCCGTTTGTGAGAGGATCTCTACTGCTCTCCCTGTCGCACAGAAAATAAAAATACAAGTGGCCTTTAGGGGAAAAAAATCATACATATTTTAATAATATCAAGAATTACCTTCAGGCTCAATTTGTATCTGGTCGAGGCTCTTTCCTTTGAATTCCGTCACTCTTCCCTGTTCCATGGCCATCAACACTTTGCTGATTTTGGCCAGCTCCAGTGTCCCCTCTGGTAGTCTGTAATATTGTCTGTGGATGCGAATGTCATGGCCGAGGAAGTTGGCAAGTATGTCCATTTCATTCTCTTTCATATTGAGAACTGTAGACATAGTAGCTATGTGCTTTCTAAGTTTGGTTGAGGATAGCATCTCTGGATGCACCGCACCACATTCTTTGGCTACCTGCCGTAGGGAGTCTGATCCCCTGATGTGGGTGTCTGCGCCCGAGCGGGAGAAGAAGTATATGGGTTATGGTCAGAGATGGAACAGGCCCTTCTGTTCTCCACCAGCACCTCCATCGAAGCAATCATTTCAGGAGTCAAAAGAACCGGCACTTTCCGACTTCTTTTCCCTTTAATTTCAATGCGTTGAAAATGCTGACACAGCTTTTTCTCAAGTTGGGACAGTCCCAGAGCAATGTCAGAATGGATCCCAGTCTTACTTCTTAAGGTAAAGGCTGTCAGTGGCATCTTTGAAACCTCACCTTCCCTTCTTCGATTGAAAATGATGACCTCACAAAGAGTCAAAACTGCCAGTTTAGACCAATGCTTAGACGTTGGCTCACTTATTAGGGTTTGCACATATTCAGGTCGACATACCTCAATATGTGCATGCATGGCTCTAATGTCCTCAGTCAGAGGGAGCAGGTCCGGAGTGTTCCACTTGGCTTGCCGGAGGGTCTGTAGGGCAGCAGAAGAAACACAGACGTCCCACCTCTTCTCAAAAAGCAGCCGGCTTCGTTGGAGGTTTTTAATAAATAGTTCATCAACACAATGCTCCATTTTTGAGTCACATTCAAGAATATCTGCTTTCTGAGGCTATGGCCGAGTTTGAGGGCCAAGGATGGAGTCTTGTATTGATTTGTTTCCTCATCATATCCAGCCACAGACCCCACTGCATCAATCACATGGTTAAAGTTGGAAGGAATAAAGAAATCCTTCATTGTTTTCAGTTTCCCTGCGGTTTTTGCTTCGTTAATTAACCTACCGACTTTTCTCATTTTCTGCCTAATGTAATCATGCTTAGTCTTATCATGCCCGTGTTTTAAGTACAGGTGCTCTCCGAGTCTCAGAATCCCCTTTTCTGCTTTGACAACACCCGTGACCTCATCCTGATGCATTGCCCAAATTAAAGACCACAGCTTTTTGCTGATGCCCTCCGGTACAGGCTGGGCTAGGGAGCAGAGGGACTGGACCCTACTTCTACCTGGTTTAGCCTGGTTTAGCCTGGGCATCTTTCTGTGAAAGCCGGCACCTGGCCACATGCCTCCACAGCGACTTTCGCTTAAGCAATGCCCCACAGTCTATACAGTGCAAAAACTCACTGGATTTAACTGGGCAATTTGGCTGTTTAGCTGGGACTAAAGTTCCAATGCCGGCCTTTAAAACCTCAAAATTGTGCTCACGGTTTCCACTATTCCTGATCAAATCAAACTGAAGTTTACGTGCTTTAGATTTCACAGGTAGAGCCAATGCTCTGGCTACGTCACTTTCATTTCCATGTTTTCTAGTCAAATGACGGGACATTTTGTGGCAGGACATTGAACAGTAGAGGCAGAAGTGTCTCTTGCTGTATACTCGCCCCCCATTTTTCTTCTTTTGCAGCTGCATGATAACAATCTTATTTGCCTTTGGTTCGTCACTTTCCGAGTCTTGAAGAAAAGTGTTTTTGATTTTTCTTTTTCCATACTTTTTTACAGGTTTCTTCTTGACAGTTAAATCGTCAGAATCTGAGTCGACTTCATCAATTAGGGACTCTTGACTAAGCTGCACAAACAACAAATAATTTGTAATCATTCTATATAACAATTTGAAGTCATGACTTGTAGTCAGCACTTACCAGTGGTTTGTAAGCGTGCGCTTCAGTGTGCTGCTCTGTGATTGGCTGCAGCCTAATGAACCACACACTTGCACCTTTTCTAGCCTGACACCTGATTTCCTCTGTTGTGCTGCTCCATGATTGGCTCCAGCCTCTGTTGTGCTGCTCCATGATTGGCTCCAGCCTCTGTTGTGCTGCTCCATGATTGGCTCCAGCCTCTGTTGTGCTGCTCCATGATTGGCTCCAGCCTGCTGGACTGAAATTGCCCCAGTGTGCCCCTCCTTGATATCCCGCAACCCACCACCAGGGTTCCGACACATAACACACTTTTTTCAGGAAAGTAAACCTCCAGGGGTCCTTTCCATATTTTTACAGAGACTGCATAAGGACCGTTAGAAAAGCATTACCCATTGATTATTAAGCTTGGACCAGTGGGGTCCGGTGTTCGGGCCCCACCACGTAAAACCAGTCCCCATGACGTGAGCGGAATCTCAGGTTATGGAACCCACCAGGAGTTGAAAACAAGTGCACAAACACACACACAAACACACACACAAACACACACACACACACACACACAAACACACACACAAACACACACAAACACATTCATAAACTCCCTGTCACTGAATCATCTCAAAATAAAAAGTGAGCGTCCACTTTTTAAACTTCTGTACATTCCCCCGTCTCTCTCTCTCTCTCTCTCTCCTTTTGAAGGTTGTTTCCATGGCAACCCCGGTTCACTCTCCGGCTAAAGTCGGTGGTGGTCCGGGCTTTTGGGCATGTGTTGAAAAGTTAGAGCTCTGGAGAATCGGTGCCATCTGAGGTCTTCTTTTCTCTTTCATTCTGTCTCTCTCTCTCTCTCTCTCTAACAATCTCTGAGCTCAGCCGCGGCCGGTTTGATCGTGAAGGCGTCTGCTGTCACTTCCTGTCGCCGTGGTAATTAGTGGGCGGGGCTTAGGGGGTTGTGTGTGCGGCGTCCCCGACATGTAGGTCACTGGTGCTCGAGGACACACACGGATTGTTGTCAGAGTTTGTCACAGATGTTTTCACACATCCCGAGTCTGGAAACGGCTCCGAGATGCAAAAAGAGACAGAAGTTAAATTAAAGGCACTCTGTGTAATTTCTACAGTTGCTCCAAATGAAAAAAAAATGTTTTAACCAATAATTAATGTGACTTTTATAGGAATATTTACCTCCAACATGTTCTGAAATGTTGTCATAGGTTTAGTATGTGACTTATAAATGTCCGTGAGGCTGAGGACTCTGTGTGAATCCGCCGCCATTTTGAAATACAGAGGCTGATATTGTCCTGCGAAGCCACTGTAGCCCTGGAAATTACAATATATGATTTCAGTGCTAGATGGGAGTAAAAACTACACTGTGTATCTTTAAAAACAGATTCTCCGAGACACTGGACGATACAAGAGACATTATGGTTTTGTACCTTTGCTCAGGTCATTTTCTTATTGTCAAGCAACAAACACATGAAAAACAAGCATAATTTTTGTTAGTTTTATTGAATAAATCTGACCAAGACTTAACTTTATCCAGTAGAGCTAAAATATATATATATATATTCCCAAACCGATATGAAGAAAGTGTTTTTATATTCTGTGTTCTTCCAAATGTAGAAAGCTGCGAGAAAATGCTTCAGGACACAATCTATTAATCTTGAAAATGTGCTAAATAAACAAATATTATTTTCTTACATTCTTAAAGTGTTGATGTTGCGTCAGACGTGGCTGAAGGGCATTTACATTTTAAAGTATATTTCCACCGGCTGCACAAAGTTAGAAAAGTATTGTGAGGTCTGTAGTGCTGCATACACCCGGCACTGCTTTGCTCCAGAGGTCTCCCATCACGGCACTAACCAGGACACGCCCTGCTTAGCTTCAAAACATCTGTCAGGATCTGGCTCTTGCAGCAGGTATGGACACAATGATGCAATGTCCTGCTGTAAACAAAGGGGCTCCGAACCAAACCATCTGAAGTGTTCCTCTGACTCTTATGGAAGTTTTATCCCAGTCTCCGCTCTGGGCTCTGAACCAAGAACGTTCTGTGGAAGCTCTGAGTTCTGACCCCGAGCGTTCTGAGTTCCTCCTGGACATGCAGCTCTGTGAACCCAAACCTTCATTATCTGAAAAGAACTATCTTTCGTCCGTATTTAAGGAGCTGCAGAAACATGAGCCTTTGGGAGACTGAGGATTGGGAGCTAACCAGGGGAGCTAACCAGGGGAGCTAACCAGGGGAGCTAACCAGGGGGAGCTAACCAGGGGGAGCTAACCAGGGGAGCTAACCAGGGGAGCTAACCAGGGGGAGCTAACCAGGGGGAGCTAACCAGGGGAGCTAACCAGGGGGAGTTAACCAGGGGGAGCTAACCAGGGGGAGCTAACCAGGGGAGCTAACCAGGGGAGCTAACCAGGGGAGCTAACCAGGGGAGCTAACCAGGGGAGCTAACCAGGGGGAGCTAACCAGGGGGAGCTAACCAGGGGGAGCTAACCAGGGGGAGTTAACCAGGGGAGCTAACCAGGGGAGCTAACCAGGGGGAGCTAACCAGGGGGAGCTAACCAGGGGGAGCTAACCAGGGGAGCTAACCAGGGGGAGCTAACCAGGGGGAGCTAACCAGGGGAGCTAACCAGGGGAGCTAACCAGGGGAGCTAACCAGGGGAGCTAACCAGGGGAGCTAACCAGGGGGAGCTAACCAGGGGAGCTAACCAGGGGGAGCTAACCAGGGGGAGCTAACCAGGGGGAGCTAACCAGGGGAGCTAACCAGGGGGAGCTAACCAGGGGGAGCTAACCAGGGGGAGCTAACCAGGGGGAGCTAACCAGGGGGAACTAACCAGGGGGAGCTAACCAGGGGGAGCTAACCAGGGGGAGTTAACCAGGGGGAGCTAACCAGGGGAGCTAACCAGGGGGAGCTAACCAGGGGGAGCTAACCAGGGGAGCTAACCAGGGGAGCTAACCAGGGGGAGCTAACCAGGGGGAGCTAACCAGGGGAGCTAACCAGGGGGAGCTAACCAGGGGGAGCTAACCAGGGGAGCTAACCAGGGGAGCTAACCAGGGGGAGCTTAACCAGGGGGAGCTAACCAGGGGGAGCTAACCAGGGGGAGCTAACCAGGGGGAGCTAACCAGGGGGAGCTAACCAGGGGGAGTTAACCAGGGGGAGCTAACCAGGGGGAGCTAACCAGGGGGAGCTAACCAGGGGGAGCTAACCAGGGGGAGTTAACCAGGGGGAGTAACCAGGGGAGCTAACCAGGGGGAGTTAACCAGGGGAGCTAACCAGGGGGAGCTAACCAGGGGGAGCTAACCAGGGGGAGTTAACCAGGGGGAGCTAACCAGGGGGAGCTAACCAGGGGGAGCTAACCAGGGGAGCTAACCAGGGGGAGCTAACCAGGGGGAGCTAACCAGGGGAGCTAACCAGGGGGAGTTAACCAGGGGGAGCTAACCAGGGGGAGCTAACCAGGGGGAGTTAACCAGGGGGAGCTAACCAGGGGGAGCTAACCAGGGGGAGCTAACCAGGGGGAGCTAACCAGGGGGAGCTAACCAGGGGGAGCTAACCAGGGGGAGCTAACCAGGGGGAGCTAACCAGGGGGAGCTAACCAGGGGGAGCTAACCAGGGGGAGCTAACCAGGGGGAGCTAACCAGGGGGAGCTAACCAGGGGAGCTAACCAGGGGGAGTTAACCAGGGGGAGCTAACCAGGGGGAGCTAACCAGGGGGAGTTAACCAGGGGGAGCTAACCAGGGGGAGCTAACCAGGGGGAGCTAACCAGGGGGAGTTAACCAGGGGGAGCTAACCAGGGGGAGCTAACCAGGGGGAGCTAACCAGGGGGAGCTAACCAGGGGGAGCTAACCAGGGGGAGTTAACCAGGGGGAGCTAACCAGGGGAGCTAACCAGGGGGAGTTAACCAGGGGAGCTAACCAGGGGGAGCTAACCAGGGGGAGCTAACCAGGGGGAGCTAACCAGGGGGAGTTAACCAGGGGGAGCTAACCAGGGGAGCTAACCAGGGGGAGTTAACCAGGGGAGCTAACCAGGGGGAGTTAACCAGGGGGAGCTAACCAGGGGAGCTAACCAGGGTGAGCTAACCAGGGGGAGCTAACCAGGGGGAGCTAACCAGGGGGAGTTAACCAGGGGAGCTAACCAGGGGGAGCTAACCAGGGGGAGCTAACCAGGGGGAGCTAACCAGGGGGAGCTAACCAGGGGGAGCTAACCAGGGGGAGTTAACCAGGGGAGCTAACCAGGGGGAACTAACCAGGGGGAGCTAACCAGGGGGAGCTAACCAGGGGAGCTAACCAGGGGGAACTAACCAGGGGGAGCTAACCAGGGGGAGCTAACCAGGGGGAGCTAACCAGGGGTGAGATAACCAGGGGCACTTTCACACCTCGGCTTCTCTCAGAAGGTTGTGGGTTCGAGCCCACCACAAGACTTTCACCATCGACTCCCACTGTCGGCTGTGGTTGTGTCCTTTGGCAAGACACTTCCCCCACATTAGAATTAGAGTGTGGATAATGAATAATGACGTGAAGAGACTTTGAGCGTCTGAAAAGAAGTGTATAAAACTGATGCATTATTATTATTATTATTATTATTATTATTATTATTATTATTATTATTATTATTATGTAAAGCACACAGGGCAGTTAACTTCAGGAAAACACATATTTCTGCTGTTTTCTGAATGCATTCCGGAAAGAATATTATCCACAACTTCAGAATTTCAATAAAGTTTGAAACAAGTTTAAAACAAGTTTAAAACAAGTTTAAAGGCCACAGTCGAGAAAAAGCATGTTTTTATTTAGTTTTATTTTACTTGATACGACAAAGACAGCAGCAGTTTTTAATCCTTCTCCTTCTCATGAACCGCTCGGAGCTTCTGGAGCTTCTGGAACTTTCTGAAACGTTTTCTCCTGAACATGAGCCATAAAAACAGCCCTGGTCCTTTCACCTCGTCTCCTCTGCTTTGTTTGTGAGTCTTTTGAAATCATCACCAGTTCATTATGAGGTTTTTATCTTCATTTCCTTTAGTATGAACCTGCACACGTCTAAAACCTGCAAAAACTAACACAAAATAAGGAGATAAATGCTTAAATGAAGTGTTTTTGTCTTAATTTGAGCACATTTTGACTGTATAAAAACCAGACTTTCCACAAATGTCGTCCTTGGAATGAGAAAAACGACCAAACGACTTGTTCCTTTTGTAAATCCTGTTTGAATAACATCATAATAAACTCAGATTAAGATAAAAAACCTTGGTTGAAGCATTTATTACTTTGTATTTTACCATTTTTTGCAGTGAACTTATTATTCGCCGCACGCTCCTCGACTTGATCCCGGTGGATTTACAGCTTTTCTGTTATCTCCATAAAACGCAGAGAAGTTGGCGGCAGATAACCCAGAATTCTGAGTTTTAAAGTTATTGTAATTATAACAAAGAGCCAACGCTTTGAGCAGGAGTTTGAGTGAAAGATCGGGAGGATGTGGAGGTTAAGCTCAGGAAAAATGTCTCTTTTTTTTTTGCGTCAACGACTTTGAAATCTCAATCTTTATCACGAACAACTGCTCCGCTGTTTCCTGTGGGAGAGAAGTCGGGATTTCAACAACCTTGAGTAAGAAAGCGTCAAAACCGTGCGGCGCTCTCTGGGGAAGCAGACAAGATCGAGAGCTTTAAGCAAACGTACATTTTACTCAAACTGCAGGAGCTGAAAATGCACCGTTTCAGTAAAATGTGCTTAATTCTCTGTATTTATGGATAAGACCTTTTCACTGTAAAACTATGAAGCCTTGGAAGTGGCTCTGAGACGTACCATAGTCAGAGAGACAGGTTCATCAGATTAGTCCAGGAGCCGAGATTACAGAAAAACTGACTGGCATCGGGCTGTTCTGAGCTTTATGATGATCTATGACAGAGCTGAAGTTGGCTGAATGACACATGTTTACCATCTCACCAGCTACCATTAATGGAAGTGACAAAATCAAAAACCATGTGAGTACAGTTTTTGCAATTAAAGTTAATGACGTACTGGACTTTAGAACAAGGTCTGTATTGGCTGAGCTGGAGTTGGATGGATGATGCAGTGAACTTTATGATCTCAGAGACTACTGTGAGAGGTGCTATGAGCATTGGGGGGCAGGTATGGTTCTATTCCCTCCACACGGTGATGATGAAAGCGAGACCAGAACACACTGCTCCATCAAAGCCTCCGACCAAACACCCTCCATTCACTCACATTCAGACTATTGCACATGGTTTTAGTGGTAGGGGAAACCGGAGCACCTGGTGGAAACCTATGCAGACACAAGGAGAACATGCAAACTCCACTCAGAAATGCCCTGTTCCGACCAAGATTCGAACCTAGGACCTTCTTGCTGTGAGACCCAAGTCTGTAACAGTGCGACTGATGTGTTTCTATGCATTACTAAGTGACGTCTTTCGGGATAAAGTGTGGAACATTTGAGACCAGAGAGAGACCAGAGAGAGACCAGAGAGAGACCAGAGAGAGACCAGAGAGAGACCAGAGAGAGACCAGAGAGAGACCAGAGAGAGACCAGAGAGAGGCCAGAGAGAGTCCAGAGAGAGAGACCAGAGAGAGACCAGAGAGAGACCAGAGAGAGACCAGAGAGAGACCAGAGAGAGACCAGAGAAAGACCAGAGAGAGACCAGAGAGAGACCAGAGAGAGGCCAGAGAGAGACCAGAGAGAGAGAGACCAGAGAGAGACCAGAGAGAGACCAGAGAGAGACCAGAGAGAGAGAGACCAGAGAGAGGCCAGAGAGAGACCAGAGAGAGAGACCAGAGAGAGACCAGAGAGAGACCAGAGAGAGACCAGAGAGAGACCGGCATGAGAGATTACTGGAGTGCAGAGATCAGACGCCCCCCAGGAGATCTCCATGAGGACGCACCAAGATCGCCCAGTCCAGTGACCTGAGCACTCTATAATAGACAGTAGTGAGCCTTGAGCAGAGCAGAAGACTCGTGTGATTTCCAATGTGGTACGCAAACTAACCACTCAGATAAGTAGAACTAAAGAGACATAGATAGACCAGAGTAGAAAGATAAAGAGTACGTCTGAGAGAGACCAGAGAGAGACCAGAGAGAGACCAGAGAGAGAGACCAGAGAGAGACCAGAGAGAGAGACCAGAGAGAGACCAGAGAGAGACCAGAGAGAGAGACCAGAGAGAGAGACCAGAGAGAGAGACCAGAGAGAGACCA
This sequence comes from Knipowitschia caucasica, assembly GCA_964034765.1. Taxonomy (NCBI): domain Eukaryota; kingdom Metazoa; phylum Chordata; class Actinopteri; order Gobiiformes; family Gobiidae; genus Knipowitschia; species Knipowitschia caucasica. Next base: position 1,189,407 of record OZ035829.1, on the reverse strand, counting down.
GAGAGAGACCAGAGAGAGACCAGAGAGAGAGACCAGAGAGAGACCAGAGAGAGACCAGAGAGAGACCAGAGAGAGACCAGAGAGAGAGACCAGAGAGAGACCAGAGAGAGACAGAGAGAGACCAGAGAGAGGACCGAAAGTGACCAGAAAGAGACCAGAGAGAGGAAGAGGAGACTGGAGCTAGAGATGAGACCAGAGAGGAGGACCAGAAGAGAGACCATAGAGAGAGACCAGAGAGAGACCAGAGAGCAGAGGACCAGAGAGAGACCAAGAGAGAGAGACCAGAGAGAGACCAGAGAGAGAGACAGAAAGAGACTGAAAGAGCACCAGAAAAGAGACAGAAAGAGGACCAGAAAGAGACGAGAAAGGGACCAGAGAGAGACCAGAGAGAGACCAGAGAGAGACCAGAGAGAGACAGGAGAGACCAGAGAGGAGAGACCAGAGAGACCAGAAGAGTCCAGAGGAGACCAGAAAAGAGACCAGAATCCTTGTAGTTGCAGTTTCCACCACGATGAACAATCCGATGTCGACCAGCCCGCCATTACCACGAGAGACCTGCCATGGCTCTGATAAATCTGAGAGATCAGCCGGAGATCTCCCTCAGGCCGCAACCCACACATCGCCCTTTCCATGCACCTTTTAGCACATTTTATATTAACATGTTTTGAGCCTTGAGCAAAGCAAATCTCGTTTGTGATTTCAAATGTGGATTTTAATGAAATAACAATCAGATAAAGATTTAACTAAAGATACAATTATAGATAAGATGTAAAAAGTTATAAAGAAGCTACGTCAGAGAGAGACCAGAGAGAAGACCAGAGAGAGGACGAGAGAGAGACCAGAGAGACAGACCAGAGAGAGACCAGAGAGAGACCAGAGAGAGACCAGAGAGAGAGCCAGAGAGAGACCAGACAGAGACCAGAAAGAGACCAGAAAGAGACCAGAAAGAGACCAGAGAGAGACCAGAGAGAGACCAGGAGAGAGAATCCTAGACGATAGAGACCAGAGAGACAGACCAGAGAGGTGAGCCGCCGCCCCCACCACAGAGAGAGACCAGAGAGCCTGGACTGTGGTGTCAGAGAGCCGCCCCCCAGGACCAGAGAGACAGACCAGAGAGTTTTGAGACCAGAGAGTCCTCGTTTGACCAGAGAGACCAGATAAGAGAGACCAGAGAGTAAAAGGACCCTGAGAGACCATGAGAGAGACCAGAGAGAGAGACCAGAGAGACAGACCAGAGAGAGAGACCAGAGAGCGACCAAGAGAGACCAGAGAGAGGACCAGAGAGGGAGACCAGAGAGGGACCAGAGAGAGAGAGACCAGAGAGAGACCAGAGAGAGAGACCAGAGAGAGGACCAGAGAGAGAGACCAGAGAGAGAGACCAGAGAGAGACCCAGAGAGAGACCAGAGAGATGAGACCAGAGAGAGAGACCAGAGAGAGAGATAGACCAGAGAGAGACCAGAGAGAGACCAGAGAGAGACCAGAGAGAGCAGAGAGAGACCAGAGAGAGAGACCAGAGAGGGAGACCAGAGAGAGACCAGAGAGAGACCAGAGAGAGAGACCAGAGAGAGAGACCAGAGAGAGACCAGAGAGAGAGACCAGAGAGAGACCAGAGAGAGACCAGAGAGAGACCAGAGAGAGAGACCAGAGAGAGAGACCAGAGAGGAGACCAGAGAGAGACCAGAGAGAGACCAGAGAGAGAGACCAGAGAGGAGACCAGAGAGAGACCAGAGAGAGACCAGAGAGAGAGACCAGAGAGACGAGACCAGAGATAGGGACCAGAGAGAGACCAGAGAGAGACCAGAGAGGGAGACCAGAGAGAGACCAGAGAGAGACCAGAGAGAGAGACAGGGAGAGAGACCAGAGAGAGACCAGAGAGAGACCAGAGAGAGAGACCAGAGAGAGAGACCAGAGAGAGACCAGAAGAGAGACCAGAGAGAGAGACCAGAGAGAGAGACCAGAGATGGGGCCAGAGAGAGAGACCAGAGAGGGAGAGACCAGAGAGAGACCATGAGAGAGACCAGAGAGAGAGACCAGAGAGAGACCAGAGAGAGACCAGAGAGAGACCAGAGAGAGAGACCAGAGAGAGAGACCAGAGAGAGAGACCAGAGAGAGACCATAGAGAGAGACCAGAGAGTCAGACAGACCAGAGAGAGACCAGAGAGGGACCAGAGAGAGAGACCAGAGAGAGACCAGAGAGAGACCAGAGAGAGACACCAGAGAGAGCAGAGAGAGACAGACCAGAGAGAGACCAGAGAGGGACCAGAGAGAGAGACCAGAGAGAGACCAGAGAGAGAGACCAGAGAGAGACCAGAGAGAGACCAGAGAGAGAGACCAGAGAGAGAGACCAGAGAGAGACCAGAGAGAGACCAGAGAGAGAGACCAGAGAGAGAGACCAGAGAGAGACCAGAGAGACAGACCAGAGAGAGACCAGAGAGGGACCAGAGAGAGAGACCAGAGAGAGACCAGAGAGAGACCAGAGAGAGACCAGAGAGAGAGACCAGAGAGAGACCAGAGAGAGAGACCAGAGAGAGAGACCAGAGAGAGACCAGAGAGGGACCAGAGAGAGAGAGACCAGAGAGAGACCAGAAGAGAGACCAGAGAGAGACCAGAGAGAGACCAGAGAGAGACCAGAGAGAGACCAGAGAGAGAGAGACCAGAGAGAGACCAAAAAGAGACCAGAGAGAGACCAGAAAGAGACCAGAAAGAGACCAGAAAGAGAGACCAGAAAGAGACCAGAGAGAGAGACCAGAGAGAGACCAGAGAGAGAGACCAGAGAGAGAGAGAGAGAGAGGGACCAGAGAGGGAGACCAGAGAGAGACCAGAGAGACCAGAGAGAGAGACCAGAGAGGGACCAGAGAGACCAGAGAGAGACCAGAGAGAGAGACCAGAAAGAGAGACCAGAGGCAGTGGACCAGAGAGGGAGACCAGAGAGAGACCAGAGAGGGAGACCAGAGAGGGACCAGAGAGAGAGACCAGAGAGAGACCAGAGAGAGACCAGGGAGAGAGACCAGAGAGAGAGACCAGAGAGAGAGACCAGAGAGAGACCAGAGAGAGACCAGAGAGAGACCAGAGAGAGACCAGAAAGAGACAGAGAGAGACCAGAGAGAGAGACCAGAGAGGGAGACCAGAGAGAGACCAGAGAGAGACCAGAGAGAGAGACCAGAGAGAGAGAGACCAGAGAGAGAGACCAGAGAGAGACCAGAGAGAGAGACCAGAGAGAGACCAGAGAGAGACCAGAGAGAGAGACCAGAGAGAGAGACCAGAGAGGAGACCAGAGAGAGACCAGAGAGAGACCAGAGAGAGAGACCAGAGAGGGAGACCAGAGAGAGAGAGACCAGAGAGAGAGAGAGAGAGGGACCAGAGAGACCAGAGAGAGAGACCAGAGAGGGACCAGAGTGAGACCAGAGAGGGAGACCAGAGAGGGACCAGAGAGACCAGAGAGGAGACCAGAGAGAGAGACCAGAGAGAGAGACCAGAGAGAGACCAGAGAGAGACCAGAGAGAGACAGAGAGAGACCAGAGAGAGACCAGAGAGAGAGAGACCAGAGAGAGAGACCAGAGAGAGACCAGAGAGAGACCAGGGAGAGACCAGAGAGAGACCAGAGAGAGAGACCAGAGAGAGACCAGAGAGAAACCAGAGAGAGACCAGAGAGAGAGACCAGAGAGAGAGACCAGAGAGGGAGACCAGAGAGAGACCAGAGAGAGACCAGAGAGAGACCAGAGAGAGACCAGAGAGAGACCAGAGAGAGAGACCAGAGAGAGAGACCAGAGAGAGACCAGAGAGAGACCAGAGAGAGACCAGAGAGAGACCAGAGAGAGAGACCAGAGAGAGACCAGAGAGAGACCAGAGAGAGACCAGAAAGAGACCAGAAAGAGACCAGAGAGAGACCTGACTGTAAGATTTAGTTTCTATCTTGTTTCGTTCAGCACTTTGAGTTTCCTTCTGCATGAGCTGAGATTTACAAATGCATTGAGACCAAATAGGAGCAGAACTTCGTCCATGAGCCCTTCCTTCTCTGACCATACACTAAACCAGATGTGTGAACGCTCTTGACCCTTTGACTGCCTGTGACGTGTCTGAGATCAGTGATTTCTGTCAAACTTCCCTCTATTCGACCGGAGATCACAGGAGAACAAAAACAGCTAAAATCAAACTTATTTTTGCTGCTGAAAGTAAACATTCCAGTCTTTCAGAATCTGGTTTCATATTTCTTATCGTCAAAGCACAAAATAATCTATGGGTCTTGAAAGTCAGTGAAATCATCGAAAACGGCATATATACAGGAGTGTAGTCAACAGTTAGTTAAAAACATGGAAAATAAATCCATCATTTTCCTTCAATTTGAGAAATGTCGATTATTAAAATGTTGTTGTTGTGATTTGTCGACGACAGTTTTCATTTCTCATGGGAGCCACTGAACCAGATGTTGAGGGACATTTATAATTATAGTTTTCTGTCCGTCGTGTTATATTAACAAATGCAAACTAACATTTCCGAGCATCGGCCATGATTTAATTACCAAAATGAATGAATTATTGAGAATCCGATAACGTTGAGTTGATAAATACTGACGCTGATGGAGCTGCGTAAAAATGGTGTTTTCCGGTGAGTTTTAGTTTTAATTTTAATTCATTGCTTTTTGGACGCTTCACATGTCATTACTCATTCACCACAACTGCCACTGTAGCCACAGCTGCCCTGGGGCACACTGACAGAGGCGAGGCAACCAGTCTGTGCCGTCGACCGCTCCAATCTGCACGGTGGCTGAGTGGTTAGCACTCTCGCTTCTCAGCAAGAAGGTCCTGGGTTTGAATGCCGGTCGGAACTGGGTCTTTCTGAGTGGAGTTTGCATGTTCTCCCCGTGTTTGTGTGAGTTTCCTCCAGGTGCTCCGGTTTCCCCTACCACTAATAACATGTAAAATAGGTAAATCCTCCAGCAGAAGCCTTAGTTGCATCAGGATGGGTCAAATGCAGGAGAGAAATGTTCCTGTACAGACAATAAAGTGTGCGTTTACAGTCACCAACAACATCCTTTAAACTTTGTTATTTTTGGGCCAATTTTGTCACAATTTAAACAGATTTATTGCGTTTCTGAAACCTTGGATTTACTTTTTGCTTCAACTTGTTTGCTTCTGTCATGTCGACTCCTTTACCGTCTTCCAGGCCATAGTATGTTCCTGCTTTACTTATTCTTAATCACTTCTGAGGCCCCTCCCACCACCACCAACCATCCACACACCAGACTCATTCTAATGTGGGGGAAGTGTCTTGCCTAAGGACACAACCACAGTCTGGCACTTTTTTATTGCCACGTAAACAACAAGAAGTCACAGACCAGGAAACTGCTTTGGCTCTTGGTGCAACAGTCAAAGACGAGAGGTAAAGAATAAAGTAAGGCATAATACAAATCAGTAACACTTCTATCTAAGGTACACCCATCACAGCACTAACCAGGCCCTTCCCTGCTTAGCTTCAAAGGTCTTACATGCAGGTGGCTGTTTTGACATATATGCACATCTCTAGTCCTATTAATCTCTGTGATATTAGCCCTTCATGCTAGCTCACGACAACAACAAAAATTGACAATCTGCTTGAACAAAATATGACTTTATCGCATGTTTTTTGGCGTAGCTTCAACGTCAAATCTATTCTCTGGGATAGTAAACAATGTAAACAATGTAAACAATGTTAACGATGGATCTCGCCCTAAACTCTTTTGCGATGGCCTCTTTTCAAACCACTTTCCTCTCCACCCGCTGCCTCTGTCCTTGCCTTTGTTCGGATCTCTCCAGGACCAGGACAAAGCGCTCGGAAAGCTCTGGATGTGGTCTTTCCTGTGAATAGCCCCGACTACAGTCCCCCGACAGTCCCCCGACAGACCCCCGACAGTCGCCCGACAGTCCCCCGACAGACCCCCGACAGACCCCCGACAGACCCCCGACTACAGTCCCCCGACAGTCCCCCGACAGACCCCCGACAGTCCCCCGACTACAGTCCCCCGACAGTCCCCCGACAGTCCCCCGACAGTCCCCCGACAGTCCCCCGACAGTCCCCCGACAGACCCCCGACAGTCCCCGACAGTCCCCCGACAGTCCCCCGACAGTCCCCCGACAGACCCCCGACAGTCCCCCGACTACAGTCCCCCGACAGACCCCCGACAGACCCCCGACAGTCCCCCGACAGTCCCCCGACAGACCCCCGACAGTCCCCCGACTACAGTCCCCCGACAGACCCCCGACAGTCCCCCGACTACAGTCCCCCGACAGACCCCCGACAGTCCCCCGACAGTCCCCCGACAGTCCCCCGACAGTCCCCCGACAGACCCCCGACAGTCCCCCGACTACAGTCCCCCGACAGTCCCCCGACAGACCCCCGACAGACCCCCGACAGACCCCCGACAGTCCCCCGACAGACCCCCGACAGTCCCCCGACAGTCCCCCGACAGTCCCCCGACAGACCCCCGACAGTCCCCCGACAGACCCCCGACAGTCCCCCGACAGACCCCCGACAGTCCCCCGACAGACCCCCGACAGTCCCCCGACAGACCCCCGACAGTCCCCCGACTACAGTCCCCCGACAGACCCCCGACAGTCCCCCGACAGACCCCCGACAGTCCCCCGACAGTCCCCCGACAGTCCCCCGACAGACCCCCGACAGTCCCCCGACAGTCCCCCGACAGACCCCCGACAGTCCCCCGACAGTCCCCCGACAGACCCCCGACAGTCCCCCGACAGTCCCCCGACTACAGTCCCCCGACAGACCCCCGACAGTCCCCCGACAGTCCCCCGACAGTCCCCCGACAGTCCCCCGACAGACCCCCGACAGTCCCCCGACAGACCCCCGACAGTCCCCCGACAGTCCCCCGACAGTCCCCCGACAGACCCCCGACAGTCCCCCGACAGACCCCCGACAGTCCCCCGACAGTCCCCCGACAGTCCCCCGACAGACCCCCGACAGTCCCCCGACAGTCCCCCGACAGTCCCCCGACAGACCCCCGACAGTCCCCCGACAGACCCCCGACAGTCCCCCGACAGACCCCCGACAGACCCCCGACAGTCCCCCGACAGACCCCCGACAGTCCCCCGACAGTCCCCCGACTACAGTCCCCCGACAGTCCCCCGACTACAGTCCCCCGACAGTCCCCCGACAGTCCCCCGACAGTCCCCCGACAGTCCCCCGACTACAGTCCCCCGACAGTCCCCCGACTACAGTCCCCCGACAGTCCCCCGACAGTCCCCCGACAGTCCCCCGACAGACCCCCGACAGTCCCCCGACAGTCCCCCGACTACAGACCCCCGACAGTCCCCCGACAGTCCCCCGACAGACCCCCGACAGTCCCCCGACAGTCCCCCGACAGTCCCCCGACAGACCCCAGACAGTCCCCCGACAGACCCCCGACAGTCCCCCGACAGTCCCCCGACAGTCCCCCGACAGACCCCCGACAGACCCCCGACAGTCCCCCGACAGTCCCCCGACTACAGTCCCCCGACAGTCCCCCGACTACAGTCCCCCGACAGTCCCCCGACAGTCCCCCGACAGTCCCCCGACAGACCCCCGACAGTCCCCCGACAGTCCCCCGACTACAGTCCCCCGACAGTCCCCCGACTACAGTCCCCCGACAGTCCCCCGACAGTCCCCCGACAGTCCCCCGACAGTCCCCCGACTACAGTCCCCCGACTACAGTCCCCCGACAGTCCCCCGACAGTCCCCCGACAGTCCCCCGACAGACCCCCGACAGTCCCCCGACAGTCCCCCGACTACAGACCCCCGACAGTCCCCCGACAGTCCCCCGACAGACCCCCGACAGTCCCCCGACAGTCCCCCGACAGTCCCCCGACAGTCCCCCGACAGACCCCCGACAGTCCCCCGACAGACCCCCGACAGTCCCCCGACAGACCCCCGACAGTCCCCCGACAGTCCCCCGACAGTCGCCCGACAGACCCCCGACAGTCGCCCGACAGACCCCCGACAGTCCCCCGACAGACCCCCGACAGACCCCCGACAGTCGCCCGACAGACCCCCCGACAGTCGCCCGACAGACCCCCGACAGTCCCCCGACAGACCCCCGACAGTCGCCCGACAGACCCCCGACAGACCCCCGACAGACCCCCGACAGTCCCCGACAGACCCCCGACAGACCCCCGACAGTCCCCCGACAGACCCCCGACACAGACCCCCGACAGTCGCCCGACAGACCCCCGACAGTCCCCCGACAGACCCCCGACAGTCGCCCGACAGACCCCCGACAGACCCCCGACAGTCGCCCGACAGACCCCCGACAGTCGCCCGACAGACCCTCCTCCGGCGCCTCTCGTCTCAAAAAAAAGATTTAAAAAACTAGAATGGTTTTGCCCTTTGCTGTCGAGGTGTCTCCCCGTGCTAACAGCTCAAACGCCGGTGTTTTTGACCTTGTCTCTTCTCTGTCCTTCTGACTTTTTCACCTCAATTTGCTGCGAGGTCCAATCTTCCAAACACTGTCCCCCCCCCCCCCCTCCTCCCCCACCTCCCCCACCCATTCCCTCTCACCCCTTTGAAGTAAAAGTTCACTCTCTGGAACATTTCAACTTATTTTTCCCAGACGCTTCCTTGATTTTCTATCGATTCCCATCTGCCGTGGTTGGATGGCGGCGAAGAGAGAGCAGTGGAGGGGGCGGGGCATCAGGGTGGATCAATGCTAGCTTAACCTCCCATGAGTTATTGGATCAGACACTTCTACAGATAAGGCATTAGTTTCCCGACCGCTGCAGAATCTACACAATCATCTCTCTCCATGTTCGTCCCAAGATTTTTTATGCCGTTTTCGAGGATTTTGTCTTGAGACGAGAGAGATGTTGATTCTCAGGAAATCTTTAAAAGCGTCGATTTTAGGCCGAACGAGTAACTTTAAATGTCTATGATTGTTTTACATGCATTTAAATACAAGTCTCTCCACGGCCTCAAACCAAAGTGCATCTCTGAGGAGCACAGGGACTGACTCCTGCTGGGACTCTGAGGAGCACAGGGACTGACTCCTGCTGGGACTCTGAGGAGCACAGGGACTGGCTCCTGCTGGGACTCTGAGGAGCACAGGGACTGGCCTCCTGCTGGGACTCTGAGGAGCACAGGGACTGGCCTCCTGCTGGGACTCTGAGGAGCACAGGGACTGGCCTCCTGCTGGGACTCTGAGGAGCACAGGGACTGGCCTCCTGCTGGGACTCTGAGGAGCACAGGGACTGGCCTCCTGCTGGGACTCTGTGGAGCACAGGGACTGACTCCTGCTGGGACTCTGAGGAGCACAGGGACTGACTCCTGCTGGGACTCTGAGGAGCACAGGGACTGACTCCTGCTGGGACTCTGAGGAGCACAGGGACTGGCCTCCTGCTGGGACTCTGAGGAGCACAGGGACTGACTCCTGCTGGGACTCTGAGGAGCACAGGGACTGGCCTCCTGCTGGGACTCTGAGGAGCACAGGGACTGGCTCCTGCTGGGACTCTGAGGAGCACAGGGACTGGCCTCCTGCTGGGACTCTGAGGAGCACAGGGACTGGCCTCCTGCTGGGACTCTGTGGAGCACAGGGACTGACTCCTGCTGGGACTCTGAGGAGCACAGGGACTGACTCCTGCTGGGACTCTGAGGAGCACAGGGACTGACTCCTGCTGGGACTCTGAGGAGCACAGGGACTGGCCTCCTGCTGGGACTCTGAGGAGCACAGGGACTGGACTCCTGCTGGGACTCTGAGGAGCACAGGGACTGGCCTCCTGCTGGGACTCTGAGGAGCACAGGGACTGGCCTCCTGCTGGGACTCTGTGGAGCACAGGGACTGACTCCTGCTGGGACTCTGAGGAGCACAGGGACTGACTCCTGCTGGGACTCTGAGGAGCACAGGGACTGACTCCTGCTGGGACTCTGAGGAGCACAGGGACTGGCCTCCTGCTGGGACTCTGAGGAGCACAGGGACTGACTCCTGCTGGGACTCTGAGGAGCACAGGGACTGGCTCCTGCTGGGACTCTGAGGAGCACAGGGACTGGCTCCTGCTGGGACTCTGAGGAGCACAGGGACTGGCCTCCTGCTGGGACTCTGAGGAGCACAGGGACTGGCCTCCTGCTGGGACTCTGTGGAGCACAGGGACTGACTCCTGCTGGGACTCTGAGGAGCACAGGGACTGACTCCTGCTGGGACTCTGAGGAGCACAGGGACTGACTCCTGCTGGGACTCTGAGGAGCACAGGGACTGGTCTCCTGCTGGGACTCTGAGGAGCACAGGGACTGGACTCCTGCTGGGACTCTGAGGAGCACAGGGACTGGCCTCCTGCTGGGACTCTGAGGAGCACAGGGACTGGCCTCCTGCTGGGACTCTGAGGAGCACAGGGACTGGTCTCCTGCTGGGACTCTGAGGAGCACAGGGACTGGCCTCCTGCTGGGACTCTGAGGAGCACAGGGACTGGCCTCCTGCTGGGACTCAGAGGAGCACAGGGACTGGCCTCCGGCTGGGACTCTGAGGAGCACAGGGACTGGCCTCCTGGATGTCGAGATGAGCCAAATGGTCACATTTTGTTACTACGATTCTGAGATATGGCCTCGTAATGCATTTGTAGATCCGTTTTTTGTCTGTCTGGGTCTGATCCTAGTGGTTTCCTCGGTTGAATCCGCTCCGACCAATCAGAGAGCGGGGGAGGCGGGTGTTGTAGGTCGTGTCGGTGACGTCAAGAGTTTGTGCTGAATTTGCTGGTTGTAGTTTGTCGGAGACATGTCGGACATGCCTAAGCTAGGCTAAATGCTAAAGCTAGGCTAATGCTAAAGCTAGGCTAAATGCTAACGACTCACTCGGGCTCATTACATACGTCACAGTAAACTCAGATCCAATGGTTACAATCTGCAAAAGGAGTTAGCCCCTCCCACCTGTTAACGGAGTCAATGGAGACAATCCAGACCTTAGTACAAATGAAATGAGTACCATTGTGTGGTAAGACCAAGCTGCAACGGTTGTATCTTACACTTTTTTCTATGATTTGTTGACTGTATCTTTTTGAAATATTCCAATCCAAATGCTGTTCTCAAAGACAGAGGAGAAAGTCTGACCAAAATGGATTCCGTGTTGTTTGTCGACGACTCGCGGTGGCTTTGATTACAGAAGTGGCTTTGAACACTATATATAAAGGACATTGGAAAGACAGCCAACAGACTAAGGCAATCAACAACACAATAATTGAGTTCATAACCCGAGATGAGGCGTGAGGAGATAAGACGCTCTCCGCTGCCGTTGTTTATGATGTAACGGTTCGCGCTGGAAATGGACAATTCTTTTCAGCGACGGATCTTTCCCGACGGTGGTTCATTGGTTTCTTTCACTGATCTTGTTTCCAAGGTCCTGCTGAAGTGGTTTGTGGAATTACTGCTTTACCGAAATCTATGTACGAGGAGTTAAGGTCAGTTTTCAATCATTCATTTAGTAATAAGCTGGTTTTCTTCTGTGGTGAAAACAGACAGTTATAAACCACTGAAGGTGAACTATGTAATAACATTAACCTCACCTGAAGCTGAATCCTCGCAGTATTTGTGGTTCACAAACACTGGAGAATACATCTTGCCCGCTCCAGGCCAACCTTTTTCCAGTAGAACATCTCGGTGTTCAAGCCAATCACGCGCCAGTCTGGGGGTTTAGGGCGGGATATCCGGGTTTGACGAAAGCAAGAAGTGCCGGGCCGAAGCAAAACAAACATGGCTACGCAGGAGGACGGATGCGTAGCTGAAGCTATCAAGTCAGTTTTAGCAGAATCTCCAATTTCTTTTTTGAAAGATGAACAGCGAGAGGCGCTTTGTGCATTTCTGGACAGCAAAGATGTTACCGGGATTGGTTTAAGTCAAACCTTGGTAGGCGGGCACACAGCGTCACTTCGCCCAATCAGCTTGAAGTTATAATAACATCTGTGTAAAAAGATTCTCACTCTCAGTATAGTTTGCTACTAAAAGTAGACTAAAAGTCAGACAGTGGAGTGAGTATGACCATTAAAACTCACAGGGATCTTTCTCTTCATGAAAACTATCCAAATATTAGTTATAAATGGAAGAATACTGCTCTGTCCGTGATGAAGTTCATGAAAGATAACGGTGATATTTGGCATGTTTTGGACTCGTGCTGTGATGGAGAGTGTGAAAAGATACAGTCTGTGTGTGTGCTTTGGGAATTTAACTGTTAAAACAAAAGCAGAAGTTTGCAGATAAGGCCACGGGAGTGAGGGAGCATCCATCTTTGCAGCAGATATTTGAGGAGACTGTTTTTAGAAACACCTCAGACCGTTGTCAATGAGCTCCTCCCATCAGGCCTCCTCCCATCAGAACCTGCTGGAAACAGGAGAAGAAGAAGCCGCATCTGTGCATGTGTTAGCTGCATTAGCCCTGTTCATTCAAAGAGTGCATTCTAAAGTCCACAGCGACTAAACTAGACTGGTCCAAAAACATATACTCCCGTCAGACAGAATCTGGAACCAGGAGGACCAAGAACCACTTTTAGACCAAGAGCCACTTTTGGACCAAGAACCACTTTTGGACCAAGAGCCACTTTTGGACCAAGAGCCACTTTTGGACCAAGAGCCACTTTTGGACCAAGAGCCACTTTTGGACCAAGAGCCACTTTTGGACCAAGAACCACTTTTGGACCAAGAACCACATCTGGACCAAGAACCACTTTTGGTCCATCCTCTAAATATGTTTTCGAGAATTAAGAAGATGCTCTACATTAGCACTGGATAATTCTTAGTCCGAGTCCACCCCCACAGGCCCGGGGTGGTATTGCAGCATGTCAGCGCACGCCATTTTGGACATTTTTGAGCCGAGACTTGCCCAAACTGGTTCGTACTCATATCTGTGAACCTCCTGAATGCGGACCATGGAGCAGAGCTGATGGTTTATGTCCGTGTTACTGTGTTTTACGTCTGTCTTACTTCTTCAGAACAGTAAACTGTGAGTCCATTACACATTTCCTACGGGACATAATGAATTAATCTTGAATGATATGTGTCCTTTAAGAAACAGTTCTAGCGTCCAATTGGCTCGTCATCCAGAACCTCTGAGTCAATTTCCCCCCCCCCTGTCTCTGTGTGTACCCGCCCCCCCCCCCCCCCGTCTCTGTGTGTACCCCGCCCCCCCCCTGTCTCTGTGTGTACCCCCCCCCCCCCCCCTGTCTCTGTGTGTACCCCCGCCCCCCCTGTCTCTGTGTGTACCCCGCCCCCCCCTGTCTCTGTGTGTACCCCGCCCCCCCCTGTCTCTGTGTGTACCCCGCCCCCCCCTGTCTCTGTGTGTACCCCGCCCCCCCCTGTCTCTGTGTGTACCCCCCCCGCCCCCCCCTGTCTCTGTGTGCACTCAGTCTCCCGTATGCTCCGGCGCCAACAGCCCTCCTCCTCAGCGACCGGTCATCTTCTGCAACTGTGGCCAAGCGTGCAAATGGCAAATGGACAAGGGCCTTCCCCGAGCGGCCCCCCCCTCACCTCTCTCTGCCCCCCCCCACCTCTCTCTGCCCATGACTTATTCATGAGCTGTGTGCAATACCCCCCAACCCCCACAACTGCCACATCTCCTCCACTAAAACCCCTCTGACATTTCCACTTCATGCGCCCGGCAAAGAGAGAGTGATAATAATAACAGAAGACTCTTAACGGCGGCGGGAGGAGGACGAGAGAAACACCATATAGTCCACTGGAACCAGGAGTGTGTGTGTGTGTTTGCTAATGTGGTTGTGTGTGTATGTGGTTGTGTGTGTGGTAATGTGGTTATTGCTGGTGTTGTGTTGCTGCCAAAGGGTCTGACACGGTGCATACATAGCTGATGTTTTTACATGGAAGGAAGCACGGCACGGTGGCTGAGTGGTTAGCACTCTCGCCTCTCAGCAAGAGGGTCCTGGGTTCAAATTCTGGTCGGAACAGGGCCTTTCGGAGTTTGTATGTTCTCCCTGTGTCTATGTAGGTTTTCTCCAGGTGCTCCGGTTTCTCCTACCACTAAAAAACATGTATTGTAAACTGCTTTGACTCTGGTCTGTGAGAGGCGCTATATACAGTAAATATACATTACTTACTTAGTTACTTACTTAGTTACTTACTTACTCAGTTACTTGCTGTGTATGTTTTGATGTAAAAGTTCCTGCTGTTGTTGTTATCTTGGATCAAAGATGTCTGCCCAGTCCTGACTTCACCAAATCCCATGGAAGCCTCAAAGAATGTATTAGAAAGATATTGAGTAAAACTGTTTATTATGAGACATTTACACAAAGATATCAGTGTTTTTTTACAAACTTTATTTAATCTTATTTATTGAACATCTGAAAAGCCTCACCTGACTATAAGGAAACAAGCAGTGGCTTCTAGTCCACGTCCGGGATTCAAACTCAAGACCTATAGGTGAGAAGCGAGAGGGCTAACCACTCAGCCACCGTGCCGTCCCGTAGTAGTAGTAGCAGCAGCAGCAGTAGCAGTAGTAGTAGCAGCAGTAGTACTGTAGTAGCAGCAGTAGCAGTAGCAGTAGCAGTAGTAGTAGCAGTAGTAGCAGTAGTAGCAGTAGTAGCAGTAGTAGCAGCAGTAGCAGTAGTAGCAGTAGCAGTAGTAGTAGCAGCAGTAGTAGTAGCAGTAGCAGCAGTAGCAGTAGTAGCAGCAGTAGCAGCAGCAGTAGTAGTAGTAGCAGTAGCAGTAGTAGAAGTAGCAGCAGTAGTAGCAGCAGTAGTAGTAGCAGTAGCAGCAGTAGCAGTAGTAGCAGCAGTAGCAGTAGTAGCAGTAGTAGCAGCAGCAGTAGCAGTAGTAGCAGCAGTAGCAGTAGTAGTAGTAGCAGCAGTAGCAGTAGCAGTAGTTGTAGCAGCAGCAGTAGCAGTAGTAGCAGTAGTAGCAGCAGTAGCAGTAGTAGTAGTAGCAGCAGTAGCAGTAGCAGTAGTAGTAGCAGTAGTAGCAGTAGCAGTAGTAGTAGCAGTAGTTGTAGCAGCAGCAGTAGCAGTAGTAGCAGTAGTAGCAGTAGCAGTAGTAGTAGCAGTAGTTGTAGCAGCAGCAGTAGTAGTAGTAGCAGCAGTAGCAGCACTAGTAGTAGTAGCAGTAGTAGCAGTAGTAGTAGCAGTAGTAGCAGTAGTAGTAGTCAGACCTCCGAAGATGAGCAGGGCAGGCCTTGGATAGTGCAGTGATGGGAGACCTCTGGAAACAGCAGTGGCTAAAAACTTTTTTAAAAATCATTGATGTTATTTTGAGTGAATAAATGTGACTTTAAAAACACCACCTTCTCCTTTAAAAACACCACCTCCTCCTTTAAAAACACCACCTCCTCCTTTAAAAAACCTTCTCCTTTAAAAACACCACCTCCTCCTTTAAAAACACCACCTCCTCCTTTAAAAACACCACCTCCTCCTTTAAAAACACCACCTCCTCCTTTAAAAAACACCACCTCCTCCTTTAAAAACACCACCTCCTCCTTTAAAAACACCACCTCCTCCTTTAAAAACACCACCTTCTCCTTTAAAAACACCACCTCCTCCTTTAAAAAACACCACCTTCTCCTTTAAAAACAACCACCTCCTCCTTTAAAAACCACCACCTCCTCCTTTAAAAACACCACCTCCTCCTTTAAAAACACCACCTTCTCCTTTAAAAACACCACCTCCTCCTTTAAAAACACCACCTCCTCCTTTAAAAACACCACCTTCTCCTTTAAAAACACCACCTTCTCCTTTAAAAACACCACCTCCTCCTTTAAAAACACCACCTTCTCCTTTAAAAACACCACCTTCTCCTTTAAAAACACCACCTTCTCCTTCAAAAACACCACCTTCTCCTTCAAAAACACCACCTTCTCCTTTAAACTGATCTCACCCTGAAAACCATCCGTCTGCAGCGCCTCCGTCATCGCTCTTGTTTCAAACTCGCTGCGGCTCAATCATGTTTTTAAGATTTCTTTTTAAAGAAGTGACTGATCGATGAAACTTTAACAACGTGCACGAGTCCCCCATCCATCAGCGCCGCCCCGCTCCCTGCTGCACCTTCTGCTCCCCCCCCCCCTCCATCCAGTCAAGGAAAAGAAAATTAGCCCTGATTAAATTTTAATTAAAACCCATTTAGTCTCACCTCCTGAGCTGAAAGTGAAGCCCTAGCACTTTACAGATGCAGCACTTTATGGACGTAGCACTTTATGGATGTAGCACTTTATGGACGTAGCACTTTATGGACGTAGCACTTTATGGACGTATCACTTTATGGATGTAGCACTTTATGGACGTAGCACTTTATGGACGTATCACTTTATGGACGTAGCACTTTATGGACGTATCACTTTATGGACGTATCACTTTATGGACGTAGCACTTTATGGATGTAGCACTTTATGGACGTAGCACTTTATGGACGTATCACTTTATGGACGTAGCACTTTATGGACGTATCACTTTATGGACGTATCACTTTATGGACGTAGCACTTTACAGATGCAGCACTTTATGGACGTAGCACTTTATGGACGTAGCACTTTATGGACGTAGCACTTTATGGACGTAGCACTTTATGGATCAGTGATTATTCTTTAGCTGCTTTTATTACAGCGATACATCAAAGAGATCAAAGAGTCCGAAAAGTGAGGCTGTTAAAAAGATGTTCTCCGCCTCTTTCGTGCTGGTGTTTATCTCCAGTCTCTGAGGAGAGGCCGCACTGCATGATGGGAAGTTACTGAACCGTTGTTACATCTGAGTTTTTAGACATTTTTCAGGCCCAAAGTTTTCTCTAAAAGGTTATTAAAGAAAATTGTTAAGAGTTAAGTGAGAAACTTTAAGAATGAGGGATAAGTTTGTCTCTCTCTCTCTGGTCTCTCTCTGGTCTCTCACTGGTCTCTCTCCGGTCTCTCTCTGGTCTCTCTTTGCTCTCTCTCTGGTCTCTCTCTGGTCTCTCTCTGGTCTCTCACTGGTCTCTCACTGGTCTCTCTCCGGTCTCTCTCTGGTCTCTCTTTGCTCTCTCTTTGCTCTCTCTCTGGCCTCTCTCTGGTCTCTCTCTGGTCTCTCTCTGGTCTCTCTCTCCGGTCTCTCTCTGGTCTCTCTTTGCTCTCTCTCTGGCCTCTCTCTGGTCTCTCTCTGGTCTCTCTCTGGTCTCTCTCTCTGGTCTCTCTCTGGTCTCTCTCTCTGGTCTCTCTCTGGTCTCTCTCTCTGGTCTCTCTCTGGATCTCTCTCTGCATCTCTCTCTGCATCTCTCTGGTCTCACTGGTCTCTCTCTGGTCTCTCTTTGCTCTCTCTCTGGTCTCTCTTTGCTCTCTCTCTGGTCTCTCTCTGGTCTCTCTCTGGTCTCTCTCTCTGGTCCCTCTCTCTGCTCTCTCTCTGCTCTCTCTCTGCTCTCTCTCTCTGGTCTCTCTCTGGCCTCTCTCTGCTCTCTGGTCTCTCTCTGGTCTCTCTCTCTCTCTCTCTCTCTCTCTCTCTGCTCTCTCTCTCTCTCTCTCTCTCTCTCTCCCTCTCTCTCTCCCTCTCTCTCTCTCTGCTCTCTCTCTCCTCTCTCCCTCTCTCTCTCTCTCTCTCCCTCTCTCTCTCTCTCTCTCTCTCTCTCTCTCTCTCTCTCTCTCTCTCTCTCTCTCTCTCTCTCTCTCTCTCTCTCTCTCTCTCAGGCTGCCTCACCCTTTCTCTCTTATCACAGTCTGACCCCATCTTCCATTGGGGCTGTTTATCTTTTGTCTGTGTGATCATATCTGGGATCTGTGTCATGTCCCGTGACCCGTGGCGTCCTCAGGGTCCTGCTGCACATTAAACCCTGACTTCTTCTGTTCGTGTTCCACCCTCAGCAAAAGACAAGATGGCCGCCGCCCCCGCCCGCCGCTGGGACGGGCGGGGGCGGTGTCATGGCCGGGACAGACCCGCGGCAGTAAAGAGGAGGTGATTAGACTAAGTAGAGAACGTTCTGGACATTTACATTTACAACGGCGTTGGAGCGAGAGCTTTAGTCTGGGTTTGTTCACACTCAGAAGCTCCAGGTTTAGTCTGGGTTTGTTCACACTCAGAAGCTCCAGGTTTAGTCTGGGTTTGTTCACAGTCAGAAGCTCCAGGTTTAGTCTGGGTTTGTTCACAGTCAGAAGCTCCAGGTTTAGTCTGGGTTTGTTCACAGTCAGAAGCTCCAGGTTTAGTCTGGGTTTGTTCACACATTTGTGAAATATTTTAAGATCCACATTTGATTCAGAGATTATTATTTTTACACAGAGTAGAAACACATTAATTACTTCTATCCATCCATCTCTTCTTCCCCTTAATCCATTTCTGGGTCAGGGGGGTGGCAGTCAGAGCTGCTCCCAGTACACATAGTACCAGCCCCTCACTGATCCTCTGCAGGTGCTGAGTCCACAGGAGCTGAGATCTTTCAGCGGGGGCTTCAGCCAAAGTGGGGTTAAGTGTCTTGCCCAAGGACACAACAACAGCAGACATCAGTGGGAGTCGGTGGAGAGGGTGTCGAGGTGGGGAAACGAACCCATGACCTTCAGGCCTAAAGGCCAATGCTCTGCCAACTGAGCTACTGTCGCCCCTTCTACTTCTGTATTCAACCAATTCAATGTAAAACCATTATTTAAAAAAAAAAAAAAAAATCTTTTCAAGTTTAATTTTCAGAAAGAAATAGTCGGAAACATCACCTCCGTTTTAAGGGTCATAGATTTTCTTTTTCTTTTTTTAAATGATTTCTTTTTAAAGTAATTTCCTGATGTTGTTCATGTGAATCTGTGGAGTTCATCTTTTATGTTCTGTCCCTGAGTCTCAGAACGATCCAATCACAGCCGGATCTGATTATCACCAAACACACATTTGGTTTCATCAGTGAGGGCGGGTCCCGGCTCAAAAGTGGCCAAAATGACGTGCGCTGACATGCTGCAGTACCACCCCGGGCCTGTGGGGGTGGACCCTGACATGCTGCAGTACCACCCCGGGCCTGTGGGGGTGGACCCTGACATGCTGCAGTACCACCCCAGGCCTGTGGGGGTGGACCCTGACATGCTGCAGTACCACCCCGGGCCTGTGGGGGTGGACCCTGACATGCTGCAGTACCATCCCGGGCCTGTGGGGGTGGACCCAGACATGCTGCAGTACCACCCCGGGCCTGTGGGGGTGGACCCTGACATGCTGCAGTACCACCCCGGGCCTGTGGGGGTGGACCCTGACATGCTGCAGTACCACCCCAGGCCTGTGGGGGTGGACCCTGACATGCTGCAGTACCACCCCGGGCCTGTGGGGGTGGACCCTGACATGCTGCAGTACCACCCCGGGCCTGTGGGGGTGGACCCTGACATGCTGCAGTACCACCCCGGGCCTGTGGGGGTGGACCCTGACATGCTGCAGTACCACCCCGGGCCTGTGGGGGTGGACCCTGACATGCTGCAGTACCACCCCGGGCCTGTGGGGGTGGACCCAGACATGCTGCAGTACCACCCCGGGCCTGTGGGGGTGGACCCTGACATGCTGCAGTACCACCCCGGGCCTGTGGGGGTGGACCCTGACATGCTGCAGTACCACCCCGGGCCTGTGGGGGTGGACCCTGACATGCTGCAGTACCACCCCGGGCCTGTGGGGGTGGACCCTGACATGCTGCAGTACCACCCCGGGCCTGTGGGGGTGGACCCAGAAGTAGAATTAGCCAATGCTAACATATAGCATCTTCTTACCTCTGGAAAACGTCTTTACAGGATGGTCCAAAAGTGTCTCTTGGCCCAAAGCTCCGTTCCACATGTGAGTCAATGCTGAGTGTTCTGGACCAGTCTAGTTTAGTCGCTGTGGACTTTAGAAGTCTCTAATTTAAATGAATGGAGTTGTGCCGGCTGACGCATGCACAGATGTGTTTTTTCACGATTTTCTTGTGGGCGGGACCACTCGCGGCCATTTTGGATTGCTCCAGTAGAGCACATTTTTTGGCTCATTAGTTAGAACGGCACAGATAGACGTGACTCTGTCCTTTAATATTTACAGTCTATGGGTTTTATCCAAACTATCTCTTGGATCTGTCTGGTTTTGAAATATTTGTTATAATCTATGAAAGTAAATTTAGACTCTGAGTAATAATCTTTTAAAGTCCAGATACTTGTATTATTGTTAATACAGTGTTGTCCCCTTTAAACATGCTTCCTTGTTTTGGAACTTGGAATTACGTTTTTTTTAATGTATTTATTTGTATTAACGACAACAAATCAGACAAACACATCCATGTTCCATCTTGTCTCCAACACTTCCTCCACGACTCCTACAACACTGTCTTTTTAAATATAAACTAAACCCACATCGTTTTCACTTCTCTCTTTGTCGGAAAATTGTCAAAAAGAACGACGTCTCTGCGATAAAGTCCAATGTCGTTTTTGAACATATTCCTCCCATTTGGGTCGTTCTTTTCACATTGTGTGTAGAAAGGATCGCACACTGAGCTGTTTGAAGTCCTCAGACCTGTGGAAATGAACGCCGCTCTTAAAGGGGAGGTGTGTGAGCCGTGGTTCAGCGTCAAAGGGACAGACGCAGAAGTGACAATGGATCCTCTGTGTTCCACTTGGTGCAATAATACAGACGATATTTCACTCTGTGCCACGGCGTCCGCCACGGCGTCCGCCACGGCGTCCGCCACACGGTGAAGCCGGCTGCAGACGTCACAGAAGATAATTTAAAGAGGAAACTCTCAACTGAACAGAGGGAGAAAGTGGTTTGGGAGTTGTCCATTTTGATCTGTTTTCTTGGGCCTTTAAAGGTGCAGTAAAGGATTCATGTTAGCTTTTAGCATTAGCATCCGAGTCTAAACCACTCCCCTTTCCTTCCACCAAACCCAACCCCAGAACATGAACGCCGTGTCTGTAATAACAGAAGCCTCAGCTTAAAATGTGAAAGTTTTACACTACATTAGGCTGAAGTCTGGGAGTGGTTAGCTGCTATACTGGACACATGCTAGCTTCTAACAAACTAGCAATTAGCAAGCATTGATGTCGCATTGCATATGACTCTGAACTTTGTAAAGCGCTTTGGGTGACGTCTGTAAAAAGGCTCTGTATAAATAAATATTACCACTTCCTCACAGAGCCCCGGCTGCGTCTGAGTCTTATACAACTCCTTTTCTCTGTTTTCTTCTCTGCCACATCAGGCGAGAGGCAAACCTGGAAATTGCACTTTGGAGGTTTTTTCGGTTCAGCCATTTTAGGTGTTTTATAAAATCTGACTCAGTAACAACTCAGAGCGGTGACTGAGGAAAGCAGGAGGGTTAGGGTTAGGGGGGGTTGTTCTATTGGTCCGCTCCAAAATATGAATAATTCATTTCTTGAGGCTTTTTTCTGGTTGTGTCTGTTCCTGTTTGACTCGAGGGAGACACAGACACTTCCTGTTTCTCACTGAGGTGTAATCATTGCACTGGTCACACAACGACAGACCATTGTCTCTGCTCTGGTCTGGACCAGTGTAAAACCATGAACTGCAGCAGCATCTCAGTCAGACAAAAGAAAGAAAAATAACTAAAAATCTCGCTGCAGTTTCCAGAACATTCTAAACATCGTCACATCTCGCTATAATCACAGAAAGAGCTTAGACTTTTCTTCTTCTTCTTCTGTCACTATAGTCGCGCCTCCTTCTGTGGCCTCGGTGCCCCCTCCCTGGGCTCTTCATGACCCCTGCACAGCTGGGGGCCCGGGCAGATCGAGCACGGAGCCAGGACCCAGACTCAGGCCAAGACCCAGACTCAGGCCAAGACCCGGTGGCCCGTGTGTTTGGAGGAGGCATGTGACCAGCACGAGCAGAGACCCTCACTCACTCCTGCTGCTCCTGAGCCCATGTGGACCGGAGCGAGAAGTGTGTGTTTAGAGACCGACACAGTTCCGTGTTTAAAATGGCAGAATAATTGTGCAAAAGAAAGAATTATATCATGTATTTTATCTTTCGCAGACCTTCAAAGAACTGGTTAGAAAAGTGCATGAACGTGCGACTTTCACGAGCTCCTGACAGAGGCCCCGGTGCCGGGAGTCAGACCAGAGTGGCTGAGTGGTTAGCACTCTCACTTCTCCGCAAGAAGGTCCTGGGTTCGAATTCCGGTTGGAACAGGGCCTTTCTGTGTGGAGTTTGCATATTCTCCCTGTGTCTGCGTAGGTTTCAGGACTGTACCAGGACTGAACCAGGACTGAACCAGGACTGTACCAGGACTGTACCAGGACTGAACCAGGACTGAACCAGGACTGTACCAGGACTGTACCAGGACTGAACCAGGACTGTACCAGGACTGTACCAGGACTGAACCAGGACTGAACCAGGACTGAACCAGGACTGAACCAGGACTGAACCAGGACTGAACCAGGACTGTACCAGGACTGTACCAGGACTGAACCAGGACTGAACCAGGACTGAACCAGGACTGAACCAGGACTGAACCAGGACTGTACCAGGACTGTACCAGGACTGTACCAGGACTGTACCAGGACTGAACCAGGACTGAACCAGGACTGAACCAGGACTGTACCAGGACTGTACCAGGACTGTACCAGGACTGAACCAGGACTGTACCAGGACTGAACCAGGACTGTACCAGGACTGAACCAGGACTGTACCAGGACTGAACCAGGACTGTACCAGGACTGTACCAGGACTGAACCAGGACTGTACCAGGACTGAACCAGGACTGAGAGGGTGTGAGTTTTCCAAGGACCGGGGTGTGTCTCAGTTTCAGGTCCTTTGTGAAGTGAATAAACTTGGGTTGTGTTTGTGGCAGATTAATTACGGCGGTGGTTTTTGTTAAACTCACTTCTGCTTCGGTGCAAATGTAATTCATCAAACTGCGCTGCTTAAGTTTATTCATTTCTTTCGCATGTAATTTGCGGCTCCTGAGACGGAATTAAATCAGTGCGTTCGGTTTGCATATGTTACCGGCTTTTCTCACCCACAAACACAAGCGATGCCAGTTGTGAATTATAATTTAAATTGGGCTTAATTAGCACAATGTAGACTCATTAACGTTAGTGCTTTACATGAACTGTTCCTGAGGTTATGGGTTTAAGGCCTGTTTTAAACAAGTGCTACAGTTCTTACGTCTTTATGACTGTTTTGTTCTTTTGTCGTACAAACCACCAGACACAAGGAGAACATGCAAACTCAGGGCGTATTCTGTCACAGCGACGTCTCCCTCGGGAAAGATTAACCGGAGCTGAAACTATTCAGACGTAAATGTTTTGTTTGAACACACAGGAGTTAGTTCCAGTCTGTGCTCAAAGATTAAAGCGTGTGAACGTGAACGAGACTCTGAAACTACAAAAGTCCACGTGTGCTCCACCTGTGGGGGTGTACCAGGAAGGAGAATTACCCAATGCTTTTGTATGGCGTCTTCTTTTTCTTGGAAAACCTCTTTACAGCATGAGTTTGTGTGAGCTCTCAGTCGTACAGGGTTTAGTCGAAGCAAAGGGAGGTTTCTCACCTTCATCTGTACTTCTTAGCGACGTTTTGTTCTTCATCGAAAGAACTTCTTCAGGGAATGAAATCTCAGACTGCGCGTTGGAGCTTTATAGCCACACCCTAATCCTGATGCTAACTCATTAACAAACTAAGGTCTGTCTCAAACATTTCTGCTCCTCACTTCTCTCCGACTCCAAAACACAAGTGAGTGATGAGAGCCGCCGACCTTCCCACTGCTTAGAAATCACCGATGCCTTTCCATCCAAACACCCATTCCCCAAACACCGCCTCCCGACCCAGACACCGAACACCAGCCCCGGCCGTCCTCACATCCTTTCTACCCCGGCCTCATAAATCACCGCCAGCCGCCGGGGCAGGATTACACTGTCAAGTCTGGGAAAAATGAAAAACATAGAAAGAAAAAGTGAGAACGTGAGGACAGGTGGCACCGAGCGGACGGATCACTGTGGTTCTGTGTTTGTGTCGGATAAAGCAGTCTGACAATGTGACGACGGCTGAATACTCCGGAAGAATCTGGACGAAAGAGCGGAGCAGGTGGAGGAAAAACCCCGACGCAGATGAGAAAAGAGAGAGCGAAGGAATTAAGATGCAGCGGGAACCGACGTCTGAACGGGACGGTTTAGACAGAAGCACTGCCACGGTCATTCTGGGTCATTCTGGGTCATTCTGGGTCATTCTGGGTCTATTGTGGTCTATTTTTGGTCTATTTGGTGCGAGAGATAAAGGTTAAATGTTCTGCGCTGGTTGGATTAAAGCAATAACAATGAATGTAATAATAAGAAACTATTCTAAGGCTTCTGATTGTTTTGTTTCTTTACAAGGAAATGGAAAAGACAGAAACCTCAGAAAAGTCGTGTCCTTCTATGTCTTTGTTTTTATCTCATGACGTTATATTTGCATTAACACGGAAATGACATTTATACAAAATGGCCGACTACTCCCTATGTTCTGTTGCTGATCATGAATACACTTTAAAAAGTGACAAGAAATAAGTCAAAAATGTCTCAAAATTCACAAAATGACTCTGAGCCTTAAAACTAAATTCTCAAATGAGACATAATTATTAGAATAAAACAGTTCTTGAAACACGACTAAATGTCTTTGAATCTTTAGATAAAAACATTTGATTTAAGCCTGTATTACCTCATATTTTCTCACTTTTTGCTGCGTACATAAATAAATCATTCTTGTGTCAAGACGTGGGTAGAAAACCTAACACCTTCTGAGGGTCTGAACCTGAGCCCGATGCTTTCTGTCGGAAAAACACAAAGAAATGAGAAGTTTGTGCGATGAGACGTGAGTCTGTGGACGCTCTCAAAGAAGGAGAATCACCGCGATAAAAACTGAAGAAAGAGAATAGTTCATGTGAAAACGCCGGCGGAAGGTTCTGGAGGCGCCGGGTTCAGGAGGCGCCGCGTTCAGGAGGCGCCGGGTTCAGGAGGCGCCGGGTTCAGGAGGCGCCGGGTTCAGGAGGCGCCGGGTTCAGGAGGCGCCGGGTTCAGGAGGCGCCGCGTTCAGGAGGCGCCGGGTTCAGGAGGCGCCGGGTTCTGGAGGCGCCGGGTTCAGGAGGCGCCGGGATCAGGAGGCGCCGGGTTCTGGAGGCGCCGGGTTCAGGAGGCGCCGGGTTCAGGAGGCGCCGGGTTCAGGAGGCGCCGGGTTCAGGAGGCGCCGGGTTCAGGAGGCGCCGGGTTCTGGAGGCGCCGGGTTCAGGAGGCGCCGGGATCAGGAGGCGCCGGGTTCAGGGGGTTTGAGTAGAACTTACTCTGCTTCAGAAAAACTCTTTTGGTTTTGGAAATATAACAGTCCACAAGACCACTAAGATAATTATTTGATTTAAAAGAAGGGGAAGCGTTACAACCTGCTCTGTAAATAAAACACACTGATTGGGAGCTATATAACTGTGCAGATTTTCATGCCCGAGCCCCAACTGGGGCACGGGCCTATTGCTTTTCCAACGGGTAATACCTTGTTGTAACTGTCATAAGTCACAATCCTGTGACCTGCACGCGACGGCACGTGCCCAAGCACTGATAAATCTGTGCCGGAGGCACAGAATGGCTTTGCTCCTGCTGTAGTACACAGTGAAATGAATGGGGTTCTATGGAAGGGGGGGGTGACTTCATGATGTGACGGGAGCACAGTGTCGCTCCCGTCAGGGCAGTGGGAAAATGGCGCGTTAGCGCCACCCCGGTTGCGTTGTGCGCCGAGGGCCGTTAGATGCCGCTTGCGGCTTTAATTTTCACTGTTTTTCCATCCTGGTTCTAGTCAGGTTTGATGCGATGGTACTTCCTGGTTCTAGTCAAATCTAGACCTACAGTCTTTAGGTATACTCTCCCTTTATCCAGAACTGTTCCAGATGAGAAAACGGTTATAAATCCAGAGTCAGTGCGAGGAGAGGCGGAGGCGAGCGATGGATGAAGAAGCCGAAGAGAAAAGCAGAGGCTGTAATCCATTATTAGCTTTCTGCAGATTAGCATGAGTCGCTAAAGCGGTGATGGAGGCTGTCAGTCCCACGTCACGCCCACCTCTAGATCTGTGGGAGACGCACGGAGGAGGAACCACAGGAACCAGAGAGAGAGAGAGAGAGAGAGAGACGCTTGTTTTTTCATCTTTTCTCATGATAATCTTTACATTTGAATCATAAATCATTTCCTTTTTTTCCTGGAAACCAAACTTTATTGAATTCCTTGACGGGAAACGATCTTTTTCCTTAAACCCAAACATTTCAGCGTTTATCAAACGATCATTTCCTTTAATTATAAATGCAGACGTCGGCTTCTACCAAACACATTTCTTTGCTCTCGGTGGAAAATCAAATCGTTCACATTATTTGCTGGATAAGTCTGGTCGGAGCAGCGTCTCCAGCGAGAGCTCCGGGACTCTCAGCTTGAACATAAAACCATGAAACCATGAAACCATAAAACCATACAGGCTTTATCCGCTGCAGATGGGACTAGATCCTTTAAGACCTTCGTGTGTTCTTTGACATTTGGTCCCGATCCCAGACAGACTTTGGGAATTTGTGGGTTTTTCTTGTAATTTTAAAACTGAATTTGTACCGATCGTTTAAACTTCAGTCAAGTCTATGCAGATCTGTACAGTTTTAAATCACAGCCGGCGACTCAGAGGACTTTGCAAAGTTGTTAATTCGCCAACAACAGATCAGAAAATCAAACAGTTCCAACAAAAGTGCAAGCCCCGGTGATCCAAGATGGCGTCCTGTTCAAATGAAGTTCAGGACGACAAGGGACACTAACATCCACTCTCTGTCAGGTTCTCTGTCAGGTTCTCTGTCAGGTTCTCTGTCAGGTTCTCTGTAGGTTCTCTGTAGGTTTTCTGTCAGGTTCTCTGTCAGGTTCTCTGTCAGGTTCTCTGTCAGGTTCTCTGTAGGTTCTCTGTAGGTTTTCTGTCAGGTTCTCTGTCAGGTTCTCTGTCAGGTTCTCTGTAGGTTCTCTGTCAGATTCTCTGTAGGTTCTCTGTAGGTTTTCTGTCAGGTTCTCTGTCAAGTTCTCTGTAGGTTCTCTGTCAGGTTCTCTGTAGGTTCTCTGTAGGTTTTCTGTCAGGTTCTCTGTCAGGTTCTCTGTCAGGTTCTCTGTAGGTTCTCTGTAGGTTTTCTGTCAGGTTCTCTGTCAGGTTCTCTGTCAGGTTATCTGTAGGTTCTCTGTCAAGTTCTCTGTAGGTTCTCTGTCAGGTTCTCTGTTAGGTTCTCTGTCAGGTTCTCTGTCAGGTTCTCTGTTAGGTTCTCTGTAGGTTCTCTGTCAGGTTCTCTGTCAGGTTCTCTGTCAGGGTCTCTGTAGGTTCTCTGTCAGGTTCTCTGTCAAGTTCTCTGTAGGTTCTCTGTCAGGTTCTCTGTTAGGTTCTCTGTCAGGTTCTCTGTAGGTTCTCTGTCAGGTTCTCTGTTAGGTTCTCTGTAGGTTCTCTGTCAGGTTCTCTGTCAAGTTCTCTGTAGGTTCTCTGTCAGGTTCTCTGTTAGGTTCTCTGTCAGGTTCTCTGTCAAGTTCTCTGTAGGTTCTCTGTCAGGTTCTCTGTAGGTTCTCTGTTAGGTTCTCTGTAGGTTCTCTGTCAGGTTCTCTGTTAGGTTCTCTGTAGGTTCTCTGTCAGGTTCTCTGTCAAGTTCTCTGTAGGTTCTCTGTCAGGTTCTCTGTCAAGTTCTCTGTAGGTTCTCTGTCAGGTTCTCTGTTAGGTTCTCTGTCAGGTTCTCTGTCAAGTTCTCTGTAGGTTCTCTGTCAGGTTCTCTGTAGGTTCTCTGTTAGGTTCTCTGTAGGTTCTCTGTCAGGTTCTCTGTTAGGTTCTCTGTAGGTTCTCTGTCAGGTTCTCTGTCAAGTTCTCTGTAGGTTCTCTGTCAGGTTCTCTGTTAGGTTCTCTGTCAGGTTCTCTGTCAAGTTCTCTGTAGGTTCTCTGTCAGGTTCTCTGTAGGTTCTCTGTTAGGTTCTCTGTAGGTTCTCTGTCAGGTTCTCTGTTAGGTTCTCTGTAGGTTCTCTGTCAGGTTCTCTGTCAAGTTCTCTGTAGGTTCTCTGTCAGGTTCTCTGTTTCTCTGTAGGTTCTCTGTAGGTTCTCTGTAGGTTCTCTGTTAGGTTCTCTGTAGGTTCTCTGTCTGTCAGTTCACATTGAGTTCTATGGGACTTTAGTCTGCAGTAGCACAGCGCCCCCTGTGGCCATGGGTGGGACAGCTTTAAGATAGTAATACTCTATCCAGTTATTATTATAGATCCATGCACGAGTGGTGCGGGAACAAGATGGATTTGGTTCAGTGTTAGATGGATGCAGTAGAGAAAAGTATTTGATGAAGTAATTGTCTGTAGTAACTCGAGGATGAAGTCTGAAGAATATGAGGGACATGAATCGTTACATATCACGGAGAAAAGGAAGGTTTCTCACCATCATCTGTACTTTCCCGACGTTTCCTCCTT
The DNA here is from genome assembly GCA_964034765.1 of Knipowitschia caucasica. Classification (NCBI taxonomy): domain Eukaryota; kingdom Metazoa; phylum Chordata; class Actinopteri; order Gobiiformes; family Gobiidae; genus Knipowitschia; species Knipowitschia caucasica. Next base: position 1,161,125 of record OZ035829.1, on the reverse strand, counting down.
AATCCAAAGAACTTTCTCAAGGCGTTGGAGATTTATAACGTATGGATGAGGTTAGCTAAACCCTAATCCTGAGGCTAACTCATGAACCCGCCTCCTCTGTTTAGGCGTGGTCTGTGTTTCCACAAAAATGGCTTCCTTCAACTATTATTATTATATTATACTATTATCAACTATTATTATCTTCTGCCAGAATGTTAACCTCTGTGTGGTTCATGGTGTGGTTCATGGTGTGGTTCATGGTGTGGTTCATGGTGTGGTTCATGGTGTGGTTCACGGTGTGGTTCATGGTGTCATTCATGGTGTCGAGAGAGACCAGAGAGAGACCAGAGAGAGACCAGAGAGACCGGAGAGAGACCAGAGAGAGAGACCAGAGAGACCAGAGAGAGACCAGAGAGAGACCAGAGAGAGACCAGAGAGAGACCAGAGAGAGACCCGAGAGAGAGACCAGAGAGAGACCAGAGAGAGACCAGAGAGAGACCAGAGAGAGACCAGAGAGAGACCAGAGAGAGACCAGAGAGACCAGAGAGAGACCAGAGAGAGACCAGAGAGAGACCAGAGAGAGACCAGAGAGAGACCAGAGAGAGACCAGAGAGAGAGACCAGAGAGAGACCAGAGAGAGACCAGAGAGATGTTAAGAATCACAATGATATTAAATTGTGGCCAAAATATCCAGATACTCCAGAATCCTCACATTCTTTCTCGGTGAAAACAGGAAATGCACTAATAACAAACACATGGAGCCTGTGGTCTGTGAATGTGAAGAAATCTCCCAAAAACTAATTTTGTTTTGGGTTGAATGCATCTTTGTCGGTCCTTTCAGAGCGTCTGTGAGATAACAGCGGCTCCACAATAAAACTGTCTGTTTTTTAACGTGACATTTAATGAGAAGAACACAATGGATCAAATCCCAGCAGATAAATGAGGTGTTAATTAGTCGCTGAAAGAGCATTCTGATTAAACACATTTATTTTTCATTTAGAATCTGCTCCAAACACTCCCATCGGGCCGCGAACCCATTCTGTACAACCCCAACCTCCAGAGAGAGACCAGAGAGAGACCAGAGAGAGACCAGAGAGAGACCAGAGAGAGAGACTGGAGAGAGACCAGAGAGAGACCAGAGAGAGACCAGAGAGAGACCAGAGAGAGACCAGAGAGAGACCAGAGAGAGACCAGAGAGAGAGACCAGAGAGAGACCAGAGAGAGACCAGAGAGAGAGACCAGAGAGAGAGACCAGAGAGAGACCAGAGAGACACCAGAGAGAGACCAGAGAGAGACCAGAGAGAGACCAGAGAGAGACCAGAGAGAGAGACCAGAGAGAGACCAGAGAGAGACCAGAGAGAGACCAGAGAGAGACCAGAGAGAGACCAGAGAGAGACCAGAGAGACACCAGAGAGAGACACCAGAGAGAGACCAGAGAGATTTTGATGTAAATGAGTGAAATGTCACACTTCATTCTGCATTTACTGACAGAGAACCTGACAGAGAACTTTGCACACAAGCACAGTTTTTGGTACTTGTGTCCTTAGGCAAGACACTTCCCCCACATTAGAATGAGTCTGGTGTGTGTGTGAATGGTTGGTGGTGGTGGGAGGGGCTTCTGTCAGTGTGCCCCAGGGCAGCTGTGGCTACAGTAGTTTATCACCACCGTGTTTGGAGAGAGAGAAGAATGAAGTGAAGAGACTTTGAGCGTCTGAAAAGAACTGAATAAAACAAATACATTATTATTATTATCATTATCATTATTATTAAAGCGGTGTGGCGACAGTAGCTCAGTTGGTAGAGCATTGGCCTTAAGGCCAGAAGGTCGTGGGTTCAATTCCCACCTCTACACCTTCTCCATCGACTCCCACTGATGACTGCTGTCGTTGTGTCCTTGGGCAAGACACTTAACCCCACTTTGCCCAAAAAGCCCCCACTGAAAGATCAAGGCTATGCTCACAGTCAGAGAGCAGCCGTCCTCCTGTGGACTCACCACCTGCAGAGGGTCAGTGAGGGGCTGGTGCTATGAGACTTGGGTGGCATCTCTGATTGCCACCCCCCTGACCCAGAAATGGATCAAAGGGTAGAAAATGGATGGATGGATGGATTATTATTAAAGCATGTGTCTTTCTCTGGTTCTTACGGTACAGTAGAGAAGCCGCAGCAGCAAAGACACCTGTGAGGACGTCACAGAGATCTGCAGCGTCAGCGTTTACAGGATCCATCTGTTTATCTCTACTTCAAAATCCAACGAGCTGAATATCAGGAAGAAACGTCTGCTCCAGGCTTGGGGCTAAATGTGACCGAAGATCTAATGTTCATTATGATGGAAGGAATAAGAAAGTCCTCTTTGTTTATATAGCGCAAGATGCTAGGAAATAAACTATTACTTGGTCTCTCTCTGGTCTCTCTCTGGTCTCTCTCTGGTCTCTCTCTGGTCTCTCTCTGGTCTCTCTCTGGTCTCTCTCTGGTCTCTCTCTGGTCCCTCTCTGGTCTCTCTCTGGTCTCTCTCTGGTCTCTCTCTGGTCTCTCTGGTCTCTGTACATTGAGTTCCTCACAGATTAATAAAGTTATTTGAATTTGAACTCTACACACATACTTCCTCGTCTCCACTCTCCATAATCCTGGTTCTGTAGCTTCTCATTCATTATAATCCGGTATTTAAATGTATTTATAGCTCGGGCATAGATCTGAAAATGACCCCTCCCGCCCAGCACGATCTCTTACATCACTTTAAACGCACCTCTTGGAATTCCACCATTTCTTGCGCATATCTTGCTCCCGTTGTGGACCATTTCTCTGTACATTGGCGTGACCTCTGCTTGTCTTATCTCCCTCGCTCTCCCCCCTCTCCCCCCCCTCCTCCCTTGGGCTTCAGTGGCTCTGGCTCCGGGCCTCGGGGGTGGCAGAGATCAGTCCTCTGCCTGAACAGCCGTGTGCTCGGATGGGCTCGCTGAATTAGAGGCCAGAGGATCAAGCGTGCAGCGCTGACGATAAGGCCATAGAGACCTATCGTGGAGGGAGCGGGGAGGTGGAGGGGGGAGGCGTGGGGGAGGCGTGGGGGAGGCGGGGAGAGGGGGGAGACTGAGGCCCGGTGGAGTGAGTCGGGGAAGACTGTGAGAGGCCTGGGAGTCATTCACGCTGTCTAAGTTTGTGAACAAGGGTATTGTCTAATTACTAACTTGTATTAAGGTTTCGGTCGGTGCAGGTCTAACTCTGGTCCAATCCTGGTCTGTCTTGATCTATCCCTGGTCTATCTCTGGTCTATTCCTGGTCTCTCTCTGGTCTATCCCTGGTCTCTGGTCCATTCTTGGTCTCTTTCTAGTCAATCCCTTGTCTCTCTCTGGTCTCTCTCTGGTCTCTCTCTGGTCTCTCTCTGGCCTCTTTCTGGTCTCTCTGTGGACTCTCTCTGGTCTCTCTCTGGTCTCTCCCTGGTCCATCTGCGGTCTTGCTTTGATATGGTCCTTGTGTGTGAATGGTTGGTGGTGGTGGGAGGGGCTTCTGTCAGTGTGCCCCAGGGCAGCTGTGGCTACAGTAGTTTATCACCACTGAGTTTGGAGAGAAAGGATAATGATGTGATGCGTGTATGAGTGTCCACAAAGCGCTGTATAGAACCGAGGCATATTATTATAAACCTGGCTCAAAGGTTAAAATGGGATGAATTGTTAAAAGTCCTTTTGCTTCAATGATTAAATTTACAATATAAGATTAATCAGTCCTTTGTTTGTTATTATTGGTTCAAAACTTGTTAAAAACCCAAATAAAACACATTATACAATTAGAATATTTCACAAACGCGTGGCTTTGTCGAGTTCCACCAAAAAGAACCAACATGTTCCATAATAATCAGTTTCTTACAGTTATTCTAGTGCCATGAACCATCACAGACTGAGATCACCAGCGTCTTATCGTCCGGACCATGAGGCGTTCCTCCGTCTGTGCTTATCTAAATATAATGTATGTATATTTGACATTTGAGTGTTGCAGAGTGAGGGGCTTACACACCTGCAAACTGAATACAAATGACTTCCTACTGCATCCTCACGCTGACAAATGCATGCTCCACTCTGCTCCTGTCGCACCGAGGCAAAGACAGAACGTGTTTAAGAGCAGCTCATGCACAAGGATCAACAAAAACTAAATCTCTGACTTAATTAAGCTTTTTTAAACATTATTTTTGCATTCAAACTTGCTTCACAGACGTCCTTTTTCTCGTTGGATCCTTTACAGATGACGCTGTGAGTGGGAAATACAAATGAGACGACTTGTGAAGGTTAAATGTTACAGAAGAAGAAGAACTTTATTGATCTCACGAGAAATTTGGTTTGATGAATCGCCATGAACATAAACATCTAGGCAGCAGCGTGTTGTTACGTCCGTGCTCCTCACAGGCAAAGTGGGTAAAGTGTCTTGCCCACAGACACAACGACAGCAGCGGTCTTGGAACCCACAACCTTCAGGCTCAAAGGCCAGATTAACCATGTGGACGGATACTTCTCTGGTGTTTCCTGGTCCAAACAACAGCTTCGAGAAATGTCAACTTTGAATTTAGAACCAATTTAACCTTTTTTCCTCTTGAGCAGATTAAACCTCTCCGGAGCTAAAGCATTGCAGAGTCATTTTTAAATCATGCTATTTTACAAACTCTAAGATTGTGCTTAACTTTTATGGCTGCACCATTGAGAGTTAACTTGTTGGTTCTGTGTCTGTGTGGTTTGGAAACATCACAGATAAAGAAAAGAGAGCTTTAAACAAGGTGCTCCGCTCTGCAAAGAGGACCGTGGGCTGTGAGCTTCCTGTTCTGGAGGTTCTTTATAAATCCACACTTTTAAACAAAGCTCTTAGGATTGTTAATGACTCTTCTGGCCACCCTGGGAAAGCCATGTTCCAGCTTCTTCCCTCTGGCGGAAGATATCGCTCTCTAAGATGCAGGACATCTCGTTACGCTAACAGTTTTTATCCACAGGCTGTTATCAGTGTGAACAGAGCACTTTAATGATTTGCACTTGTTTTGAACTGTTTTAGTCGATCCATTTCACAGTGACATTTGTTTACTGTTTTATTTGTTTTATTTTTGTCTTTTAATGTTGTTTTATGTCTGTATTTGTCTGTGCACACTGGAGACTTTTGCTAATGTATTCCAAAGTGGTTTTACTGCAAATTGCAAATAAACTGAATCTGAATCTACTTTCTGAACACTACTCAGATTTGGACGTGCCTCAGTCTTGCTCTAGTTCTTTCCCAGACAAATCTTCTGAGCAAACTTTCCAGTATTTCAGCAGTATCTCAAACCTTTTCTTATTTAAATGATTTCATAGTACTTTCCCTCACTCTTGCAGCACCACAGGATATACAGAATAAAACCTCTGGGACCTGCCCCACATCATCCATTAGCACAGGTGGACTAACGGGCTTATTCCACACAGACGGCTAAAGCCTTCACCCTTTTTACCAAACGCTTACCACACGCCGTCTCCCAATGCGTTTAATATTCAAAAGCTTTTCATTCACCTCCCTCTTCCTTAATCCAATTCCAACCGCTCGAAAAAGGCCGGTCTCCAATAAGTTCCGGGAGCTCGGAAACCTGTTTACGCTTTGCCAACATCTGCAGCCTCCATCGGATCCTGTACGTCCCGGGTTTAAAGACAAAAACACATGAAATTGATCAGTGCACATAAAAAGCAAGACCAAAGGGAGAGGATTTGATTTCACATGAGTTTAGTCCCGGTTAGTTTGGGTCTGCAGCATCGCAGGGGGCCACGGATGGAAGAGGAAGTCGGTCTGTCCCGCCTACGTGTCTTTAAGGAGTCGGAATGACCTCAGAAAGAGACGGTATTCCCGTGAACGTTTGTGAGGATGTGTTCAAACAGAATCAGTGAAAGGGTGCGTTTGTTTTGACAGTTGCGATGTCTGTGTTGAGTATATTTGCAGATGTTTGAGAGAATTTGGAAGAATTTAGAGAGAGTTAAGATCGGAAAACGCTCTTGGAACTTTGGTGTCATCCATGTTTGAAGACGGTTGCTTCAGGAAAATGGTTGTAGTGTGGTAAATGATCTGCCGTGGCTAAAATAGGATTCCCACACACAGATATAGTGAACTATGACTGAAAGATCTGACTCTGCTTTATGTATAACACAACACAAGGTTTAATGTAGATATTACAGATAACATAGAAATGACAGACTAAGATAAACCGGGTCCAGCTCAGGATGACACGGCTGAGTGACCAGGAACAGTCTTATGGTAACGGATACTAGGTCAGGATGTCACACTGTTACACACATGCATTCATAGAGCTATCATATTACCCTGTCCTGTCTCACAAGGGTCTCACGAGGGTCTCACGAGGGTCTCACAAGGGTCTCACAAGGGTCTCACAAGGGTCTCACGAGGGTCTCACGACGGTCTCACGAGGGTCTCACAAGGGTCTCACAAGGGTCTCACGACGGTCTCACAAGCAGACTCTGTACGGACCCAGAGAAGGTCAGTGTAGAGTCTGCTTGTGGCTCAAATCTCACAAACACAGGTGTATACATATAAATACATCTAATACCTACAGGTGTATATGGTACTGCTGCTCTGACTGCCACCCCTAACTCAGAAATGGATTAAGCGGAAGAGGATGGATGGATGGATGGACATATTTTTAGCCAAAGATATAAAAATCGCCAACACTACAGTACTTTGCTCTTAAATCCTGGCTTTAGCTTCTAAGAGTGAGTTATTTCTTTGTCAAAGTCGGTTCTTCACATTCATACACATGTGTTTTCCATTTCCATGTTTATAAACCCCAATGGGCTGCGTTTATGTGACATCACCACATTCCAAAGAGTCTGTAGAGTAGAGTTATGGAGGAGGAGGAGCTGAAAAAGCTCTCCTGAAAACTATGGGAACTGTTAAAAGTCATATTTAGTGAATCTCTCTGTCATTCCTGAAACTGTGATTTATGTTGAGTCTCGTTTGTTGTTTATATTGTTTTCTTCTGCATGACGTGACATTAACCGTTACTCTACCACACTTACCACGTCTGATTAGCTTCTCATAAATGTGACTAGAAGTGGAGACTATATTCATGATATTAGTCTGAAGCAAAGACAGTCAGACACAAGAATACTGTGTTTTTCTCATTTTCATTCATTCTTTTGAGCAGAAACAGTTACATTCATCATGTCACAGATAATACACAGCCATAGACACACAAACACAGAAACATTATAGACCAGCTGGAGTAGAACTGGAGTATAACTGGATAGAACCGTGGGACATGGACCTGAGCAGTGGCCCAGCTTCAGGCAGAGGGACCGGGTCTGACTTTTACCGTTTCTCCGCCGCCCTCTGTGTTTCTGACGCTTTGTGCTCAGATGAAATTGCTTTTGTATCGATTGATCTTTCGCCGCTGTCTCAAAAGAAGCCGTGAAAGTCTGTCCCCAGCACCTGAGCTCACGACACAGACACAGGCTCAGGTCTAGTCCGGTCTCACCTGGTCTTACCTGGTCTTACTATTCCATGGTACTCATTTCATTTGTTACTAAGGTCTGGATTTGCTCCATTGACGGCGTTAACAGGTGGGAGGGGCTAACTCCGCCAACGGGACAAAGCAAAATGTACTTGTTTTAAAAAGATACAAGAATGTCTCCTTTGGAATGAGGAAACTAAGTGGCACAGTGGCTCTCGCTGGGTTCGAATCCCGGTCAGAACCGGGCCTTTCTGAGTGGAGTTTGCATGTTCTCCCTGTGTCTGCGGAGGTTTCCTTTGGGTGCTCTGGTTTCCACAACCACTAAAAAAACATGTACAATAGACTGTGCCACTACCCCCCCCCCCCCCCCTGGCCCCCGTCCTGCCGGAGCCACTTCCTGTTAGCAGGTGTTAGCGGTTTCTTGTCCTTTGAGCTAATTCTGTTTTGTCGGGCTTTGCTCTCGCTGCTGCAGTGAATTTTCCTGTCAGCTCGGCGCTCTCGGGCGGTGACTCCGGCGTCCTTCTCCTCCACATCATGAATCTTCCGCCGCAATCTTTTTTATAGCGTTCGCAATTAGTTCCACAGCCGGCGTGAAGCGCTGTCGTTTGGTGAATCATCGTGAATCAAGAGAATCGAGGAAAAGCACAAAGTATATGTTGGGCCGCAGTGGGTTTGGTGAAAACACGACCAGAACGTGAGGATTTGAGAAACTTATGAAGTTATAAATGCTTGAATCTAGTGTTTTTATTCTGACTGTGTTAAAACTCGATTCTCCAACGGGACAAAGACATTTAGTCTGATTTTATGAACTGTTGCTTTATCTTCTCATTCCAAAGGAGACGGTTCTATATCTTTTAAAAAAAGATTATTTTTCTTTGTCTTGTTGGAGAATCTTGGCTTAATGCTCAGTCAGAATGTGCTCAAATTAAGACACATTTAACCAAATTTTAGCAATTTTTTACTTATGAAAAATTAGTCAAATGTGGCAGTGCAGGAGGTTGTTGGGTTTGCAAAATTACTCCACAGTGATTTACAAATATGAACATATTCTTCAAAAGAACATTCCCCTGTTTAAAAGAAAATAACACTGCCAAAACACATAAATACTACTACTACTACTACTACTGCTACTACTACTACTGCTACTGCTACTGCTACTACTGCTACTGCTACTGTTTGTGTTATAAATAAAGACACAACAAATGACTGGCATTCTAGCTTCTTTTAGTAGCGTGCCATAAGCATGTAGTTACAACCCGCAGTCCGTAGTACACTCCTGGTACGCTATAATATCTGGACTGTACCATTCTAAGAACTCTAACGGGGGAGCCCGTAACAGCTACTGCTACTACTACTACTACTGCTACTACTACTACTGCTACTGCTACTGCTACTACTACTGCTACTACTCCTACTACTACTGCTACTACTGCTACTACTACGATATGATTGGAACATACAGTACAGAGCAAAAGTGTGGACACCCTATCTCCTTCACTGAGTTCTTTTCATGACTATTGCTGTAGACCCGCACCAGGCTGTGTAAGGGCCGGACCTGAACCCAGTCCAGATGGTTTTGGACCTGAACCCAGTCCAGATGGTTTTGGGGCTGGACCACAGAGTGAAGGGGCCAACAAGTGCTAAGCATCATGGGAACTCCTTCCAGACTGTTGGAGACCATTTCAGGTCCTGTTGAAGCTCATCCAGAGAATGCCAAGAGTGAAGCAGTATCAGAGCAAAAGGTGCTCCTTTGAAGAACCAGAATATAACACATATTTACTCTTGGGTCATACTTTTTTACTACGAACATAATTCACATGAGTTCATCATAGGTTTGATGCCCTCAGTGTCAATCTACAGTTTTCATAATCATGAAAATAAACTCTTTGAATGAGAAGGTGTCCAAACTTTTGGTCTGTACAAACAGATGGAAGAATAAAAGCTCAAACACACTATTCTTCTTCTGCAGTGACAACAAAGTTATTCTAGACTTCCTCATTCCTCTGTTTTTGAGAGTTTTGATCTAAAATATACAACAATTCCAATGTGTGAGTAAATAGTCGTACGTCGCTGGATCCCGCTTCCCGCCTTTGCTTTCCCGTCTCTGCAAAATGACAAAGAACTTATTTTAGATTTCCTCATTAACGGCGGCTTTGAGCTAATGCTAATTGTGTCCCATTCAGTCGTCAACATGTTCTGCTGTTTGTATGAGCGTCTCAAACTGCCGTGTCCGGGCCTTTGTTGATACAGAAAGAACGGCACAAGAGGAGAATGGATGTGCGACGCTTAGCCACGCAGAAAGCTACACAAAAGCTAAGTGTGATCCATTATTAAGCTAACTTCCTACTTTGTTCATATTTAATAAAAATGCTTAGCCCGACAGTAACGTTCAGAGGCAGTTCTTCAACATCAGCAAAGTTAACGTCCCAAAAATGTATTGTTTTACTAAATGAGCCGCTCTCCAGTCGTTATCGCATCATCTCCTTTAAAAGTGTGACTGTGGTTTGTTCTGCGACCGGCGGAATCAATGAAACTTCATCATCATAGTTTATCTTTTTAAAAGTTTGACCAAGTCCCTGCTCATTGGTCAGGCTCGGCAAGTTTATTTGTAGAGCACAGATCCTACACAAAGCCAGAAAAGTAATTTAATTTGACAGATTTTAATTTTGTAAATGTAATGACTCAGCTCAAGTATATTTCTAGTCTTCATAAATTTGTGACTTTTTCGGTTTCTGATCATTATTTTTAATTAAATTATCTCTTTATTTAGGTGAGCAGTTTTACCATTAACCAGCACTAGTTACCATAGCAACGCACTGTTTACAAGTTACTGTTTACTAGTTACTATAGAGACACACTGTTTACAAGCTACCATAGCAACGCACTGTTCAAAAGTTACTGTTTACTAGTTACCATAGGAACGCACTGTTTACAAGTTACCATAGCAACAAACAGTTTAAAAGTTTCTCTTTAAAATTCAATATGGCGGCTCTGGAAGTTTAAAGACCTTATGACGGGTTTAAAAAAAAAAAATTGTGGATATCAAAATTGCATGACAATGTCAATTTGAAAGAGATTCCGGCAAAAAAAATCCTATATTTTATAAAAAGAACGTGTTTTTCATGAATTTAAGTTGTCTATGCTCTAACCTGTGTGTGACGTCACAGCGGGTTACGCCCATGCATTGAAAACCATGGATCTATGCCACAGGACTGCCTTTTCTCTCTTCTCTCCACTGATGCCCAACACAATACTGCCCTCTACAGGTGACAATTGCTCACTACACATAAATTGCCGTTTTGAGAGTGAAAAAGTGTCTGAGGTGGGATTTGAACCCAAGTATCTGGATTGGCAGTCCATCGACACAACCACTGGACTATCTCAGTGACAACAGAATGTCACATTCTAGTACTTATCTCAGACTCGCTGTACACGGCCTTGTCATCTTGAATATCCGCGAAAAAAGAACGAATACCAAATTGTAAACAACTTACAGCGTTGAAACGTACCCGTTCTGACGTCACCAAGGGCTGTGAAGTTTTTTCGTTTCTAAGGGCGTTGCTATGGGGTTATTTTGATTTGGGGGGATCAGACACAAAAAAAAAAACAACTGATTTTGAAACCTTTAGTAGTTCTCTTCTAATATAAAATGGTATTAAAACTGTATTTCTAAATAAATCAAACCCGTCATAAGGTCTTTAAGTAGTTTCAGAATTCTGGGAGTGTTATTGTTAAAGAGTAAACGTAAAATCGTTCAGTTGTTGCAGCTGAACGGAACTGTTTTCACCTGGATTTGAACTTTGTCAGAGAAGAAGAAGTCTGAAGCCAGATTAGAGGAACTCGCCCATATTTGGGCATCGTGTGGTCCTCCCTGTTCTGTGCAGTGGACGAGCTCCCATGATGCACTCAGAGAGCAGCGTTCTGACCAATCAGAGGGCAGCGTCCTGACCAATCAGAGGGCAGCGTCCTGACCAATCAGAGAGCAGCGTTCTGACTAATCAGAGGGCAGCGTCCTGACCAATCAGAGGGCAGCGTCCTGACCAATCAGAGAGCAGCGTTCTGACCAATCAGAGGGCAGCGTCCTGACCAATCAGAGAGCAGCGTTCTGACTAATCAGAGGGCAGCGTCCTGACCAATCAGAGGGCAGCGTCCTGACCAATCAGAGAGCAGCGTTCTGACTAATCAGAGGGCAACGTTCTGACCAATCAGAGGGCAGAGTTTGTGAGGAACACTAAAATCCCACAGCAGCTGACCTTTATGAAAGCTGGAGGTTCTCTGTCAGGTTCTCTGTCAGGTTCTATGTAGGTTCTATGTAGGTTTTCTGTCAGGTTCTGTGTAGGTTCTATGTAGGTTCTCGGTCAGGTTCTCTGTAGGTTCTCTGTCTGGTTGTCTGTCAGGTTCTCTGTCAGGTTCTCTGTCAGGTTCTCTGTCAGGTTCTCTGTCTGGTTCTCTGTCTGGTTCTCTGTCAGGTTCTCTGTCAGGTTCTCTGTCTGGTTCTCTGTCTGGTTCTCTGTCTGGTTGTCTGTCAGGTTCTCTGTCAGGTTCTCTGTCAGGTTCTCTGTCAGGTTCTCTGTCTGGTTCTCTGTCTGGTTCTCTGTCAGGTTCTCTGTCTGGTTCTCTGTCTGGTTCTCTGTCAGGTTCTCTGTCAGGTTCTCTGTCAGGTTCTCTGTCAGCTGAGGTCTGTTTTAGTTTACATTGAGTTCTATGGGGAACATTTCTGGTTAACATGACTGTAGTCTAGTTTATTCTGCAGTACCATGAGAATCCTCCGGGCACATGGTCCTTCAGTTCTAAGCTAGCAACACTATCCAGATGTTAGAATAGATCCATCTTTAACCTTCTAACTTTAATACAAAATGGAAGAATGTTTAAACTCCGTACACGCTTCTTCGACCGCAGCGACACTGTTTGGAAAAGAATAAAAAGTCAATCTTCAAACTGCTCTCCTATTGGTCCTCCTCCAGCATTGTTCCTCACTATCGCTGACGTCTGCTCCAACTGTATATTACCATCTCAGGTCGATGCGGCCTCTGCGGCGGCTGATGGCCCATTCTTTCTCAGGCCACTATTACGGCGTCCAAACAACTGCCCCGAGGCTCCGGTGTCCGCCGTCTGTTGTCAGCGCTGCCACGTAATTACTGTTTTTATTGTGGGCTCTCACCGGATAAGTGTAAGCTACAGGAGAGCCCTGTCACGGACTCACAGCTTCCTTTGTCTCTCGGGAAATGCCTTTTCAGATTGTTGTTTTGCGACAGCCGTGTTTAAGGCCGACGGCGAAGCGTGATGGCCAAATTGTGGCTTTGTATTCAGTAATATATGAAGAGGACTGTGATCCGTCTGTTCTGGAGAGTCTTCATGAGTTTTTAGACTAATCAATGATTCTTCTGGCTCCTGGAAAAGCCATGTTCCAGCTTCTTCCCTCTGGCAGAAGATATGGCTGGCTCTGCAGGTGGTGAGTCCACACGAGGCTGCTCTCTGAGTGTGAGCAGAGCCTTGATCTTTGAGCGGGGGCTTTGGGCAAAGTGGGGTTAAGTGTCTTGCCCAAGGACACAACGACAGCAGTCATCAGTGGGAGTCGGTAGACAAGGTGTAGAGGTGGGAATTGAACCCACGACCTTCAGGCCTGAAGGCCAATGCTCTACCAACTGAGCTACTGTCGCCCCTACCTTTTAACCTAGTTTTGTAATGTATGTGTCTGATGCACCCTGGGGACTCTTGCGGATGTATTCCAATGTGGTTTTACTGCAAATGGCAAATAAATGAATCTAAATGTATACAGTTGTGGTGTTTGGAGATGCAGCTTCTCTTTCATGATGTGCACCCTGCAAAAATGTAATAAATGATTGAATCGAGTGTTTTTATCTTAATCTGACACATTCTGACAGATTCTCCAACAAGACAAAGACAATTACTGCAAAAAGTGAAAACATAAACTCGTGTAGTTCATTTCGCATTGCCGGCAGTAAGTCAGACCTGTTCCCGGTGCATGTTGGCCTCCGCCAAGGCTGCCCTTTGTCACCGGTTCTGTTCACTGTATTTATGGACAGAATTTCTAGGCGCAGCCAGGGGCCGGAGGGGGTCCGGTTCGGGAACCACAGGATTTCATCTCTGCTGTTTGCGGATGATGTCGTCCTGTTGGCTCCAACGAACCAGGACCTGCAGCATGCACTGGGACGGTTTGCAGCCGAGTGTGAAGCGGCTGGGATGAGAATCAGTACCTCCAAATCCGAGGCCATGGTGCTCGACCGGAAAAAGGTGCCTTGCCCTCTACAGGTGGGTGGAGAGGTCCTTCCTCAAGTGGAGGAGTTCAAGTATCTCGGGGTCTTATTCACGAGTGAGGGGAGGATGGAGCGTGAGATTGACAGGCGGATCGGTGCAGCGTGCGCAGTGATGCGGTCGCTGTATCGGACCGTTGTGGTAAAGAGGGAGCAGCGTCTGCAGTCAGAGCTGTATCGGACCGTTGTGGTAAAGAGGGAGCAGCGTCTGCAGTCAGAGCTGTATCGGACCGTTGTGGTAAAGAGGGAGCTGAGCCGAAAGGCAAAGCTCTCAATTTACCGGTCAATCTTCGTTCCCTCCCTCACCTATGGTCATGAGCTTTGGGTAATGACCGAAAGAACAAGATCGCGGATACAAGCGGTCGAAATGAGCTTCCTCCGCAGAGTGGCTGCTCCCTTAGAGATAGGGTGAGGAGCTCAGTCACACGGGAGGAGCTCGGAGTAGAGCCGCTGCTTCTCCACGTCGAGAGGAACCAGTTGAGGTGGCTCGGGCATCTGTTCAGGATGCCTCCTGGACGCCTCCCTGGGGAGGTGTTCCGGGCACGTCCCACCGGGAGGAGGCCCCGCGGAAGACCCAGGACACAGAGGGACTATGTCTCTCAGCTGGCCTGGGAACGCCTTGGGGTCCCCCCGGACGAGCTGGAGGAAGTGTGTGTGGATAGGGAAGTCTGGGCGTCTCTGCTTAGACTGCTGCCCCCGCCACCCGACAACGGATAAAGCGGAAGAAAATGGATGGATGGATGGATGGATAGTTCATTTGATTTCAGTGTTTTTATCCAATCACACTGTTTTTTGGACTTTTTAATCATGCCGCTGACAAGGCTTAGAATAATACTTGTTATTCATATTTTGTTTTTGTTTCAAGAAATCTTAAAGGTATATGAGGATATTGTAATTTTGGGTGTATCATCAAGACTATTGGTCCTCCCAACTGTCAATCATTCTGGCGATATGAGCTCTTCTAATTAGACCAGAGAGATTTTTCAAAAAGTGGAGAGAGTTTGGGAATAATCCTGATGCAGATCGTTTTTCCTGAAACCTCTCATTTCCTCGAATAGTCGCCATTTTTTCTTGATTGTTTTGGAGTCGTCTTATTTAAAGAACTGTTCGTCCAAAGGAGACATTTCTGTATCGCTTCAAAACAAGATCATTTTGTTTTGTTCCGTTGGAGAATCTGGTTTTAAGGCTCAGTCTGAATGTCAGATTAAGACACATTTTGCCAAATTTTTGAGCAATTTTTGACTTATTTTTCATCACTTTTTGCAGTGCAGCGTTATTATCAAGTTTTTTATTCTTGTGACTGGCTTCAGAAAGAGGATATTGGAGCCGACACGTTCTGAAATATCCATTTGAACACATACAGTGATTATTAATGATTTCAATGCTTTGTGTGACTGAAATGACCCACTGTGGTTCAAACAAAGTTATTCTTAGACTACAAGAGTCACAGTATTTCAACATCAGCTCTAAAAACACACAGAAACTAAACGTTAACTTATCTTTCAGTGCAGCTCAGTAATATTCTCTTTAAATCTTCTGTAAACGCTCTGGTGAATCCACTGGTTCACCATATTCGCTTCCATCGCCCGGACCGGCCGACACAGCCGACACGGCCGACACGGCCGACACGGCCGACACGGCCGACACGGCCGACGCCGCCGACGCCGCCGACACGGCCGACACGGCCGACACGGCCGACACGGCCGACGCCGCCGACGCGGCCGACGCCGCCGACGCGGCCGACGCGGCCGACACTGCCGACACGGCCGACACGGCCGACGCCGCCGACACGGCCTCCCCCAAACAGCCCTGAAAGACTCCAAAGGTCCGTCTCTTTGTAACGCACTTAGACTTTCTGCAGCTCATAAAGTGTTTTCATCAAAAGGTGCAGAGAAGCCGCTTCTGGGATGAATCAAATCCTTTTTTTAACACTTCTCTTCCTGGTTTCAAAGCCCTCTCTGCAGCTGGCCACAAATCTGTCAAATTACCAGTGTGTGCCGGCTGTATTTAAGAACGCACCACTGGGGCTTGTAGAGTGTGTGTGTGTGTGTGTGTGTGTGTGTGTGTCTGTGTGTCTGTGTGTGTGTGTCTCTGTGTGTCTGTGTGTCTGTGTGTGTGTGTGTGTGTCTGTGTGTGTGTGTGTGTGTGTGTGTGTGTGTCTGTGTGTGTGTGTGTGTGTGTGTGTGTGTGTGTGTCTGTGTCTCTGTGTGTATGTGTGTCTGTGTGTCTGTGTGTGTGTGTCTGTGTGTGTGTGTGTGTGTCTGTGTGTGTGTGTCTGTGTGTCTGTGTGTGTGTGTGTGTGTGTGTGTGTCTCTGTGTGTATGTGTGTCTGTGTGTGTGTGTGTGTGTGTGTGTGTCTGTGTGTGTGTGTGTGTGTGTGTGTGTGTGTGTGTGTCTGTGTGTGTGTGTCTGTGTGTGTGTGTGTGTGTGCTTACCCAGAACAGGAAGTAACTCTTTAACTCTGGTATTGATTCTGGAAGTGCTCAGAGTTTAGAGGAAAAAATGGTTCAGGCATAAAATAAATTGTGGATTTTATATATTTTTTATTTATTTAACGTTTATTTAACTTTTATTTAACTTTTATTTAACCAGGAAGTCCCGGACTTCATTCAATGAATATTTATAATTTCCTGACATTTTTGGACATTTATGGACATTTTTGGACATAAAGATATTGGTCCATAAGGGACAGAGACCAATGTGTTTTCTATCATTGCAGTTTTTGTATTTAAAGTTTTTGATTCTGTTCTGTGTTGGCAAATGTGTAAAGTCCTGTTGTGACTCAGGTCTGTACAAGAATATATTGAATTGGATTTTAATGTAGAAGAAGCAGATTTTAGATTTGTGTGTATGTTTTCTCCTTTCACTGACTTTGGATTCAAAGTGAAGATGGTCTGTTTGTTCAGGCCTGAGCAGAGACTGTACGGGCTGAAGATGGAGAGATCTGTGAAGAGAAGGAGGAGAGGAAGCCAGGACAGAGGCAGCAGTAGAAGTAGTGGTACTAGTAACAGTAACTACTAACCCTAACCCTAGTAACAGTAGTAGCAGCAGCAGCAGTAGTAGCAGCAGCAGTAGCAGTAGCAGCAGCAGCAGCAGTAGCAGCAGCAGCAGCAGTAGCAGCAGCAGTAGCAGTAGCAGCAGTAGCAGCAGCAGCAGCAGTAGCAGCAGCAGCAGCAGTAGCAGCAGCAGCAGCAGTAGCAGCAGCAGCAGTAGCAGTAGTGGTGATTCAGCAGGTGTTTGACAGAAACAGACTGATGTCCTGTTGTGGTAAATGCACCTCTTTCTGTTGACGCTGACGTTCCTTGCTGTGACAGGAGCTCGTGCTGTTCACGGCTGCAGAGACCAGAGAGAGACCAGAGAGAGACCAGAGCGAGACCAGAGCGAAACCAGAGCGAGACCAGAGAGAGACCAGAGAGAGACCAGAGCGAGACCAGAGAGAGACCAGAGGGAGACCAGAGAGAGACCAGAGAGAGACCAGAGAGAGACCAGAGGATGACCAGATAGAGACCAGAGCGAGACCAGAGAGAGACCAGAGAGAGACCAGAGGAAGACCAGAGAGAGACCAGAGGAAGACCAGAGAGAGACCAGAGAGAGACCAGAGGAAGACCAGAGAGAGACCAGAGAGAGACCAGAGGGAGACCAGAGGGAGACCAGAGGGAGACCAGAGAGAGACCAGAGAAGAACCGGACTGAGGGCTGTACAAGAAAACCTCAGAAATCCCCTGAGTCTTATCTCTACCGTTCACAGAAGCTACAAAAGTGACTGTTCTTCCTCAGACTCTTTCTTCATTGAAACATCACAAACCTGTGTTTCTTCTGCTTTTCTTCAAGGATCAATTATTGTTTGATTATCTACATTCTTCTACCGTGGATCAAAAAGAATAAACACCGTCCGATCTTTGAGACGTGAGAGTGGCCGAACGTCAGGAACCGTGACCGTCCGCAACCACATCCTTCCGTAACCATCCGCAACCGTCCGCAACTGTCCGTAACCGTCCGCAACAGTCCAT
Organism: Knipowitschia caucasica; assembly: GCA_964034765.1. Classification (NCBI taxonomy): domain Eukaryota; kingdom Metazoa; phylum Chordata; class Actinopteri; order Gobiiformes; family Gobiidae; genus Knipowitschia; species Knipowitschia caucasica. Next base: position 1,143,406 of record OZ035829.1, on the reverse strand, counting down.
CCTTGCTGCTCAGGCCTCGGCGCAGCTTCAGAGACAGAGAAACGACAGAACCAGAACCATCCCAAACATTCGTCGGTCGTGACTTCTCTGACATTTGGCAGATTTCCTGTGGACAAACATCCTCTTGACTTTCACGTCACGGTGGAGTCTCCAGAAGCCTCCGAGTCCGTCTTTCGGTCCCGTTCAGGTGTTTTTGTCTCAGAGTTTGAAGCATTGCTATCCTCCAGGTCTGCATCACTCCGGCCCTGACAGCTCGGGCTCTCGGGGCAGAGGGGAAAGGAAACTCCAGAAAAGAACTCTTTATTTTGACTTTATTTGAATTTGCTTTTTGCCTCCCGTTCTTTAGGCAAGGCGAGTTTATTTGGGCGGCACGGTGGCTGAGTGGATAGCACTCTCGCCTCTCAGCAAGAAGGTCCTGGGTTCGAATCCCGGTCGGACCAGGGCCTTTCTGAGTGGAGTTTGCATGTTCTCCCCGTGTCTGCGTAGGTTTCCTCCGGGTACTCCGGTTTCCCCTACCACTAAAAATATGTCCAATAGTTCTGGCATGCGCTTCCTGTACTGGCGACCCCGCTCCCATCTCTGTGTGGAGTGAGAGACAAATGCCCAAAATTAACAATTGTAAACCGCTTTGAGACTCAGATCTGCAGTGAAAAGGCGGTATATAAATAAAAACTTACTTACTTACTTACTTACTTACTTACTATTTGTATAGCACAATTCATTCACAAGGCAACTCAAAGTGCTAACACAATAAGATAGTATCAAAATCATAAACTATAACAGTGCATTAAATATAACATCCTTCAGTTGTTGCAGATGAACAGAACTGTTTTTAACACACACACAGAGGCAGAGACACACACACACACACAGAGAGAGACACACACACAGACACACAAGCACAGGCACACACACACACAGAGACACACACACAGGCAAACACACATAAACACAGAGAGACACACACACACACACAAGCACGGGCACACACACAGACAGAGACACACACACAGGTAAACACACAGACACACGCGCACACACAAACACATACACACACCCACAGACACACACACACATTCTTGCAGCTGTATTAAGGGTGAACTTTCTGGGACTAAACCGGATCCAAAGCAGACCTGGTGCAGTCTAATCCTGCTCCGAGCTCGGTCTAATCCCAGTCCTCCTCGGCTCATGGCGGAGTCTGACGGGAGGCTCTCTGTAAATATTTAATTGACTGCAGCACACGTTAATTATGCAGCCGCGCCTTCCTCCTCGACAGATACCGACAGCGATACACGGGTTTTATCGACTTGCTCAACGGCAGAGTCAGTCTCAGGTTAAACAGTGTCCACGGAGGACCGACCAATCACAGGGCAGCGTTAACAGACATAAGAAAACCAGGTAAAACCACTCTAAAAACATACTATAAATATATAAAAACAAGTTAAAACCAGGCTAAAGTAACACGTACAAACTTGTGGCTTCGACAAACACAACAGATTTTAAGTTTGTCGTTTGCTTTTGTTCAATTCAATTCATTTTTGTTTCGTCCTAAATCACGACAGTATAATCTCTTCACAAAGCTGTCGATTCACGGACACAGATCAGAGAATCAAACCGTTTCAAATGCAATGTCTGAGTTTGTTTGGGTTTTGTTTTCTACATCAACTGTAGGAAATGTACAACTTTTCTGCTAATTCTGCTAAATATGAGCTAAAGGTGCGAAGTACGACCGCCGGGTGTGAAAATGACCTTGTTACTTCCTGTTTCCAAATGACTCATTATCTGTTCACACATGTGCTCTCCTGAGTCCTCCAGCTCTCAGTAAATAAGTAAATAAGTAAATGTGGAAGTATTGAAGCCATACGGGCAAAATGATGTCACTCACAATATAACAACAATTCAAAGTAATGAAGTAATAAATCATTCTTACGGCTCAGTTGTTTAGTACTCGATCCCAGACCTGGATCTTTAATCATTCTCTTCAAAGCTAAAATCAAAACAACACAAACACGGCGGCTGTTTGTGTCCGGTCCAATGCTAGCCGCGCGATGCTAACTTAGCTGTCAATCTCTCGCTCCGTATAAGCAACGAGAACAGACTGACCCATAATAATAATAATAAATATTAAAAGGTTCAATAAATAAATAAAAGCATTTCCACCCAGAGTCATGTGAACCGTTTAGGCCTGAGTCCCACAGACGCAGCAGGACTAGCGCCCCCTGCTGGAGCAATATTAGCAAGGTTAGAGTCTTGAATGTGTTGTTAGACTTGGATTCAGATCAGGTTCATTTATCAATCCATAAGTCTGACCACATCATTGACCCGCGCTTCCAGCCCAGTCCAGCCCAGTCCAGCCCAGTCCAGCCCACTCCAGCCCAGTCCAGCCCACTCCAGCCCAGTCCAGCCCAGTCCAGCCCACTCCAGCCCACTCCAGCCCACTCCAGCCCAGTCCAGCCCAGTCCAGCCCAGTCCAGCCCACTCCAGCCCAGTCCAGCCCAGTCCAGCCCACTCCAGCCCACTCCAGCCCACTCCAGCCCAGTCCAGCCCAGTCCAGCCCAGTCCAGCCCACTCCAGCCCAGTCCAGCCCAGTCTAGCCCACTCCAGCCCAGTCCAGCCCAGTCCAGCCCAGTTCAGCCCACTCCAGCCCAGTCCAGCCCAGTCCAGCCCAGTTCAGCCCAGTCCAGCCCAGTCCAGCCCACTCCAGCCCACTCCAGCCCACTCCAGCCTAGTCCAGCCCAGTCCAGCCCAGTCCAGCCTCTTCACTTCTACTCGCTCTTGTTTGTAATTGCAGACTTTTTTGCGACACGGCTTTGAGCTGAGAAACTTAGGCCCCTGCAGCAAAATTTCTCTTCACTCTTCACTCTTCAACACTGGAGCAGAGAGAAGCTTTTGTCTTTCATTAAACTGGACAGTGTTGCTCCCATTGAAAACCATGTAAAGTCTGTTTTGGAGTCAGAGCTGTGGCTGCGGCAGTGGCTGCGGCTGTGGTTGTGGCTGTGGCAGTGGCTGCGGCTGTGGTTGTGGCTGTGGCAGTGGCTGCGGCTGTGGCTGTGGCTGTGGCAGTGGCAGTGGCTGTGGCTGTGGCAGTGGCAGTGGCTGTGGCTGTGGCTGTGGCTGTGGCAGTGGCTGTGGCTGTGGCAGTGGCAGTGGCTGTGGCTGTGGCAGTGGCAGTGGCTGTGGCTGTGGCTGTGGCTGCAGTGACTGTGGTTGTGGCTGTGGCAGTGACTGTGGTTGTGGCTGTGGCAGTGGCTGTGGCTGCGGCAGTGGCTGTGGCAGTGGCTGTGGTTGTGGCAGTGGCAGTGGCTGTGGTTGTGGCTGTGGCTGCGGCAGTGGCAGTGGCTGTGGCAGTGGCTGTGGCTGTGGCTGTGGCTGCAGTGACTGTGGTTGTGGCTGTGGCAGTGGCTGCGGCAGTGGCTGTGGCAGTGGCTGTGGTTGTGGCAGTGGCAGCGGCTGTGGTTGTGGCTGCAGTGACTGTGGTTGTGGCTGTGGCTGCAGCAGTGGCAGTGGCAGCGGTTGTGGCTGTGGCAGTGGCTGTGGCAGTGGCTGTGGCTGCAGCTGTGGCTGCAGCTGTGGCTGTGGCTGCAGTGACTGTGGTTGCGGCTGTGGCTGTGGCTGCAGCTGTGGCTGTGGCTGTGGCTGCAGTGACTGTGGTTGCGGCTGTGGCTGTGGCTGTGGCTGCAGCTGTGGCTGTGGCTGCAGCGGCTGTGGCTGTGGCTGCAGCTGTGGCTGCAGCTGTGGCTGTGGCTGTGGCTGCAGCGGCTGTGG
>OZ035829.1:1122141-1134641 GCA_964034765.1 Knipowitschia caucasica | reverse complement strand
TATGCTAACATGTACATGATGCTAACATGTACATGATGCTAACATGTACGTGATGCTAACATGTACATGATGCTAACATGTAAATTATGCTATCATGTACATGATGCTAACATGTACGTGATGCTAACATGTACATGATGCTAACATGTAAATTATGCTATCATGTACATGATGCTAACATGTACGTGATGCTAACATGTACGTGATGCTAACATGTAAATTATGCTATCATGTACATGATGCTAACATGTACGTGATGCTAACATGTACGTGATGCTAACATGTACAGACACAAGCAACTATATATTTGTTGCACAAGAATATTGCTTCTTTATTATGCTAAAGTCATAGATTTTATTTTACTTAGGTATAGAGCTTCTGCTGTGTGCTCCTCATTCCTACTGTTCTGTACCTGCTGCTGCAACACTGAACTTTCCCCACTGTGGGACTAGTAAAGGATCTATTCTACATCTGAGTTGAACACTATGCTCAGCAGTGACACAGCCTTGGTCTTTCCTCGGGCCACGTGGGGTTAAGTGTGTTGCCCTAGACGACAGCAGACATGAGCAGTTGGAGTAGGTCTTGTGGGGGATCGAGCCCATGACCTTCAGGTCCAAAGGCCAATGCTCTACCAACTGAACTTCTGCCACCCCAGTGACTTCTTTTAGAATCATGAACTTATGTGTTTGAATGGATGGATGTGTTTCTGCTGCTGGAACCTGAATTTATAAATCTGTTCGTCTGTCTATATATACAGTATATCATCTATGTCTATCTATCTCTCTGTCTTGCTATCTGTCTCTCTGTCTGTCTCTCTCTCTGTCTCTCTATCTCTCTGTCTGTCTCTCTCTCTGTCTCTCTATCTCTCTGTCTGTCTCTCTATCTGTCTCTCTATCTATCTGTCTCTCTATCTGTCTCTCTATCTCTCTGTCTGTCTCTCTCTCTGTCTCTCTGTCTGTCTCTCTCTCTGTCTCTCTATCTCTCTGTCTGTCTCTCTCTCTGTCTCTCTATCTCTCTGTCTGTCTCTCTCTCTGTCTCTCTATCTCTCTGTCTGTCTCTCTATCTGTCTCTCTATCTATCTGTCTCTCTATCTGTCTCTCTATCTATCTGTCTCTCTATCTGTCTCTCTATCTATCTGTCTCTCTCTCTGTCTCTCTATCTCTCTGTCTGTCTCTCTCTCTGTCTCTCTATCTCTCTGTCTGTCTCTCTCTCTGTCTCTCTATCTCTCTGTCTGTCTCTCTCTCTGTCTCTCTATCTCTCTGTCTGTCTCTCTATCTGTCTCTCTATCTGTCTCTCTATCTGTCTCTCTATCTGTCTCTCTATCTGTCTCTCTATCTATCTGTCTCTCTATCTGTCTCTCTATCTGTCTCTCTATCTATCTGTCTCTCTATCTATCTCTCTGTCTGTCTCTCTATCTGTCTCTCTCCATGTATATATCTATCTATCTGTCTTTCTATCTGTGTCTATCTATCTTTATCTATCTATCTGTATCTCTCTGTCTCTCTATCTGTCTCTCTGTCTCTCTGTCTCTCTATCTGTCTCTCTGTCTCTCTGTCTCTCTATCTGTCTCTCTGTCTCTCTGTCTCTCTATCTGTCTCTCTGTCTCTCTGTCTCTCTATCTGTCTCTCTCCATGTATATATCTATCTGTTTCTGTATCTATCTGTATCTGTCAATACTCACACACACCTTGGTCTCACATAGAAAGCTGTTGCGGTGATCCTGCGCCTCACAATCGGAGGTGCCAATCGACTTGCGAGAGCGAGAATTGAGCGGGGAAAAGGGAATAGCCCCCCCCCACACAGTCCCCCCCCCACAGTCCCCCCCACACAGTCCCCCCCCCCAGGCCCCGCAGGCGAGCCACCTTTGTAATGTTGTTTATAGTGTTGCGAGCGTACATCTCTTATTCCATCAAAATGTGTCGCGTTCGCTGTGGTTACTGAGCAGAACGAGAAAAGGGGGAGGACGGGGGAGACGATAATTGCCTAGGTGTATATATATGTGTGTTTTTGTGTGACAGTGTGCGGTCTGCAGGCCGCCCAGCTCCAGGATGGAATTGAATTAACCTAAATAACGTGACGTGGGGTTGAGAGGGCGACTGGGAAAGACGGGAAAGTCAGGTGCAGTTTTGGTGATGGCAAAGGACGAAGTAGGACAGAAGTGTTTTGAGACTTGAAAAGAGCAATAGTTTGAGCAGGGAATGGGAGAGAATGTCATTTAGTCTGTGTCTTGTGTGTCCTTTTGGAAAGAATGGAAAAATATCTGAACTCCTTGGTCTGTAAATCATCCATCCATCTTCTTCCCCTTTATCCATGTCTGGGTGGGGGGTGGCAGTCAGAGCACCACCCCCTCACTGATCCTCCTGCAGGAGCTGAGATCTTTCAGTGGGGGCTTCAGGCAAAGTGGGGTTAAGTGTCTTGCCCAAGGACACAACAACAGCAGTCAGCAGTGGGAGTCGGTGGAGAAGGTCTCATGGTGGGTTCGAACCTACGACCTTCAGGCTCAAAGGCCAATGCTCTGCCAAATGAGCCACTGTCGCCCCGACAACTGTCACATGTGCTAAACATTACTCACTCACACACACTGTAGCAAACACAACAACAACACATCAGGACCAGCGACGTTGCCTTGAAGATTATAAAAGGGTCACCATAGTTACTATATACAGTGCCTTGCGAACATTTCAGGCTTCAAACATAAAGATATAAAATTATATTTTTTGTCATGAATCAACAACAAGTGGGACACAATCGTGAAGTGGAACGAAATTTATTGGATAATTTAAACTTTTTTAACAAATAAAAAACTGAAAAGTGGGGCGTGCAATATTATTCGGCCCCTTGCGCTAATACTTTGTAGCGCCACCTTTTGCTGCAATTACAGCTGCAAGTCGCTTGGGGTATGTCTCTATCAGTTTTGAGACTGGAATTCTTGCCCATTCTTCCTTGCAAAACAGCTGGAGCTCAGTGAGGTTGGATGGAGAGCGTTTGTGAACAGCAGTCTTCAGCTCTTTCCACAGATTCTGGATTGGATTCAGGTCTGGACTTTGACTTGGCCATTCTAACACCTGGATACGTCTATTTGTGAACCATTCCATTGTAGATTTGGCTTTATGTTTTGGATCATTGTCCTGTTGGAAGATAAATCTCTGTCCCAGTCTCAGGTCTTTTGCAGACTCCAACAGGTTTTCTTCCAGAATGGTCCTGTATTTGGCTCCATCCATCTTCCCATCAATTTTAGCCATCTTCCCTGCCCCTGCTGAAGAAAAGCAGCCCCAAAGCATGATGCTGCCACCACCATGTTTGACAGTGGGGATGGTGTGTTCAGGGTGATGAGCTGTGTTGCTTTTACGCCAAACATATCGTTTTGCATTGTGGCCAAAAAGTTTGATTTTGGTTTCATCTGACCAGAGCACCTTCTTCCACATGTTTGGTGTGTCTCCCAGGTGGCTTGTGGCAAACTTTAAACGAGACTTTTTATGGATATCTTTGAGAAATGGCTTTCTTCTTGCCACTCTTCCATAAAGGCCAGATTTGTGCAGTGCACGACTGATTGTTGTCCTATGGACAGACTCTCCCACCTCAGCTGTAGTTATCTGCAGTTCATCCAGAGTGATCATGGGCCTCTTGGCTGCATCTCTGATCAGTCTTCTCCTTGTTTGAGATGAAAGTTTGGAGGGACGGCCGGGTCTTGGCAGATTTGCAGTGGTCTGATACTCCTTCCATTTCAACATAACTGCTTGCACAGTGCTCCTTGAGATGGTTAAAGCTTGGGAAATCTTTTTGTATCCAAATCCGGCTTTAAACTTCTCCACAACAGTATCTCGGACCTGCCTGGTGTGTTCCTTTGTCTTCATGGTTCTCTCTGCGCTTTAAACAGAACCCTGAGACTATCAAAGAGCAGGTGCATTTATACGGAGACTTGATTACACACAGGAGCATTCTATTTATCATCATCAGTCATTTAGGACAACATTGGATCATTCAAAGATCCTCACTGAACTTCTGGACTGAGTTTGCTGCACTGAAAGTAAAGGGGCCAATAATATTGCACGCCCCACTTTTCAGTTTTTTATTTGTTAAAAAAGTTTAAATTATCCAATAAATTTTGTTCCACTTCAGGATTGTGTCCCACTTGTTGTTGATTCATGACAAAAAATTAAAATTTGATATCTTTATGTTTGAAGCCTGAAATGTGGTGAAATGTCGAAAGGTTCAAGGGGGCCGAATACTTTCGCAAGGCACTGTATGTGTGTAATACATTAAGATAATAAGTTGGGTCCATCTGACAGACCATAATACCCATAATGCCCCTCCCCCAGCGAGGGCTTAACATCACAGTCAAACCAATTCTGGATCTGAGCCTCTGTCGCTTCGTGGCAGAAGCAGCTCTTAATGCTGCGGCTGTTGTACTCTGCCTGCAACAGCGATAATGGCGTCTGTGACAGCGCCCGGCGTGATGCGGGTCGGTACCAAACATGGATCACACGTATGTCGGCGTGTTTTTAATATGGATTTTTATGACCCGCTCGTGTGTGGAGACGTGCGCTCAATGGGCCGCCATGTCCTACACCGACTCATGGGCCCGGTCTGCGTCGATACATCTCTCTCCCGTTTGTTTTCAATCCAATAATGTGATGTGTGTGAAGGGAGCGTGGGCTTTAAAGGAGCAGTACGTAAGATTATCATGTCAGTAAAGGGCTCTAATCTGTCATAATTAAAGGGCCCTAATCTGTCATCATTAAAGGGCTCTAATCTGTCATCATTAAAGGGCCCTAATCTGTCATCATTAAAGGGCCCTAATCTGTCATCATTAAAGGGCCCTAATGTGTCATCATTAAAGGGTCCTAATCTGTCATCATTAAAGGGCCCTAATCTGTCATCATTAAAGGGCCCTAATCTATCATAATTAAAGGGCCCTAATCTGTCATCATTAAAGGGCCCTAATCTGTCGTCATTAAAGGGCCCTAATCTGTCATCATTAAAGGGCCCTAATCTGTTGTCATTAAAGGGCCCTAATCTGTCATCATTAAAGGGCCCTAATCTGTCATCATTAAAGGGCCCTAATGTGTCATCATTAAAGGGCCCTAATCTGTCATCATTAAAGGGCCCTAATCTGTCATCGTTCAAGGGCCCTAATCTGTCATCATTAAAGGGCCCTAATCTATAATCATTAAAGGGCCCTAATTTGTCATCATTAAAGGGCCCTAATCTGTCGTCATTAAAGGGCCCTAATCTGTCATCAATCTGTCAGCCAGCTGACGATCTGAACTTATTTTTCAGTCGCTTTGATGCTGCCCCTGACACCTCTCCCTCCCCCACCCCCCACTACTCTAACGACCCACCCATCAGCCCTGCCCCCAGCCTAACAATAGCCGCTAAAGAGATTAAACAACTCTTCCTGAGGCTGCACCCCCGCAAAGCTCCTGGCCCGGACCACGTGTCTCCGGCCACTCTGAGACACTGCGCCAGTGAGCTTACTCCTGTGTTCACGGACACCTCTCTGCAGTCCTGCCATGTCCCGGCCTGCTTCAAATCCTCCATCATTGTCCCCGTCCCGAAGAAGCCCAGGATCACAGGACTCAATGACTACAGACCTGTAGCACTTACGTCTGTCGTCATGAAGTCATTTGAACGCCTGGTTCTCTCCCATCTCAAGTCCCTCACCTCCCCCCTCCTGGACCCCCTGCAGTTCGCCTACAGAGCCAACAGATCTGTAGACGACGCCATTAACCTGGCCCTCCACCACATCCTACAGCACCTGGACTCCCCGGGGACCTACGCCAGGGTCCTGTTCGTGGACTTCAGCTCTGCCTTCAACACAATCCTGCCATCCCTGCTCCAGGACAAGCTCTCCCAGCTCAACGTGCCCGATTCCACCTGCAGGTGGATCACTGACTTCCTGTCGGACAGGAAGCAGCGAGTGCGTCTGGGGAAGAATGTCTCGGACTCTCGGATTATAAATACAGGAGCCCCACAGGGCTGTGTTCTTTCTCCCCTGCTCTTCTCCCTGTACACCAACCACTGCACCTCCAGCCACGACTCCGTGAAGCTGATCAAGTTCGCGGACGACACCACCCTCATTGGACTCATCTCCAACAACGATGAGTCCGCCTACAGGAGGGAGGTGGACCGGCTGGTGTCCTGGTGCAGTGGTAACAACCTGGAGCTGAACGCCCAGAAGACAGTGGAGATGATTGTGGACTTCAGGAAGAGCACTGTCCCCCCGCCCCCACCCTCCGTGATGGACTCCCCCATCACCTCTGTGGAGTCCTTCCGTTTCCTGGGCACCACGATCACCCAGGACCTCAAGTGGGAGCCGACCATCAGCTCCCTCATCAAGAAGGCCCAGCAGAGGATGTACTTCCTGCGGCAGCTCAGGAAAGCCAAGCTGCCTGCACAGATGTTGTTGCAGTTCTACACGGCCATCATCGAGTCCATCCTCACCTCCTCCGTCACCGTGTGGTTCGCTGGAGCCACAGTCAGGGACAAACAGAGACTACAGCGCATTGTGCGCTCTGCAGAGGAAGTGATCGGCCACAGCCTTCCATCGCTGCAGGACCTGTACGTCGCCCGAGCTCGAGGCCGGGCTGGTCGTATCACAGCCGACCCCTCTCACCTGCACATGGACTATTCCAACCACTCCCCTCTCACCTGCACATGGACTATTCCAACCACTCCCCTCAGGCAGGAGGCTGCGGTCCATCAGGACTAGAACCTCCCGCCACAAGAACAGTTTCTTCCCCTCTGCTGTTGGACTCTTGAACACTTCTTAACCTGTCCCCCCGCCCTTTTAAAGTCACTTTACTGCCCATCATACGTCACTTTACTTCACTGTACTGCTGTCACCTTACATTGTGTGCACCATGTGCACTTGTATATTGTAAATAGTAACTGTAACTCTATTTTAAATTTAAATTTATTCTTTAGAAGTGTTTTTTATTCTTATTTTTATTATCTCTTTTTGACTGTTGCACTGAGCCAAAGCAATTTCCAAGTCTGTGACCTCCCGTTACTTACGTTGGCAATAAAAATGATTCTGATTCTGATTCTGATTCTGATCATTAAAGGGCCCTAATCTGTTGTCATTAAAGGGCCCTAATCTGTCATCATTAAAGGGCCCTAATCTGTCATCATTAAAGGGCTCTAATCTGTCATCATTAAAGGGCCCTAATCTGTCATCGTTCAAGGGCCCTAATCTGTCATCATTAAAGGGCCCTAATCTATCATAATTAAAGGGCCCTAATCTGTCATCATTAAAGGGCCCTAATCTGTCGTCATTAAAGGGCCCTAATCTGTCATCATTAAAGGGCCCTAATCTGTTGTCATTAAAGGGCCCTAATCTGTCATCATTAAAGGGCCCTAATCTGTCATCATTAAAGGGCCCTAATCTGTCATCATTAAAGGGCCCTAATGTTTCATCATTAAAGGGCCCTAATCTGTCATCATTAAAGGGCCCTAATCTGTCATCGTTCAAGGGCCCTAATCTGTCATCATTAAAGGGCCCTAATCTATCATAATTAAAGCGCCCTAATCTGTCATCATTAAAGGGCCCTAATCTGTTGTCATTAAAGGGCCCTAATCTGTCATCATTAAAGGGCCCTAATCTGTTGTCATTAAAGGGCCCTAATCTGTCATCATTAAAGGGCCCTTATCTGTCATCATTACAGGGCCCTAATCTGTCATCATTAAAGGGCCCTAATCTGTCATCATTAAAGGGCCCTAATATGTCATCATTAAAGGGCCCTAATATGTCATCATTAAAGGGCCCTGATCTGTCATCATTACAGGGCCCTAATCTGTCATCATTAAAGGGCCCTAATCTGTCATAATAATAATCTTCTCTTTTCCAATCCTTCTGTAACTGATAACAGTAGTTCAGAGATATATGAATTTCTAAATTACTTTTCCAGCCTCTAAATCTTATTATTGTTTTCATTTTGATGTCCCGCCCTCCACCGTTTCACCAATCAGAAAGTCTGTGATCCGGGCGTCAGAACTCACCGCGTGGAGCTAATCTCACTGGTAAAGTACCATGTGGAGCTAATCTCACTGGTAAAGTACCATGTGACGCAGAACTAAAAAAGGTCTCGTTATGATTCTCAAATCATTAACGACAAAACAAGGAATAAAACCAGGATTTCTATCTTTGTGAAAAAGGTGTTGGTTATAGATTTGTTGTTGACTAAACTCTTGTCTATTCAGCTGTTATGGTCCCAGCTGGATTCGTCTGCATATCTGGCAACCTGAGTCAGGGACAGTGGGAGAGGCTGCAGTGCCACTTTTGACCACATTTATACATAATCCTCCTTTAATTTTTTTTGTGTGTGGTAAGTTTACATTGAAATGATCCTGGTATCTGATTCCACCCACACAATTTAAATGGAGCTTTTATTGAGAGAGGACTGTAAACAGATGGACACTGCTAACCCCTCAGCTTAATAGGGAAGTGCTCATGGGCAAAGTTTTGCTCTGTCTCCGACTGACTTACACTGTAAAGTAAACTCGTCTAGCTCAGTAACCGTTTATCAATCTGGAGAGACTACAGTAAGTAAGTAGTAAGTAAGCTTTATTTATATACTGCCTTTTCACTGCACATCGGAGTCTCAAAGCGGTTCACAATTGTTATTTTTTGGAGCGGGGCCAGTACAGGAGGCACTTGCCAGACCTATTGTACATATTTTTAGTGGTAGGGGAAACCGGAGCACCCGGAGGAAACCTACGCAGGCACGGGGAGAACATGCAAACTCCGCTCAGAAAGGCCCTGGTCCAACCGGGATTCGAACCCAGGACCTTCTTGCTGAGAGGCGAGAGTACAGAGGCAGGGAGTTGACAAAGCTGTGATGTGATTGGCTGAGGTGAGCCAGCCCGGTGCGATGACGTGAATAGTTTACCAGTCTGAAGTTACGGCCGCATCAAGGCCTCCAATCAACACCCTCCATTCACTCTCCCATTATTCATACCAATTGTACTCTTTTTACTGGTAGGCGCAACTGGAGCACCTGGAGGAAACCTACGCAGACACAGAAAGGCCTGGAGGTGGAAATGTAACCAGATGGTTTTAGTTGTTAGTGCTGTTACGTAAAGTGTCCAGCAGGGGGAGACGGTCTTGAGCTTCACCCTCATTCATAAACCAGCAAGGCTTGAGGAAAGACGTGTCCTGGTCTTATTTTTATTTTATCCCCTTTTCAGGGCTATTACAGAAACACAAGCTCTACCCACAAAACTGACCAAAAAAACATTTCATTTTTAAATAGCCAAGATAACATTTCAGCTTCAGGCCAAAACAAATCAGTGTTTTTCTCCTGAATGATATCGTACAAATTAGTCGTTAATAGAACTAATTAAGTTTAGTTAATCTATGTTTCCATGTCCAGATAAGTCTTTTTGTCGTAGCAAACCACTCTCCTTCATGCTATTTATCTTAGTTTCTATACTTTTGTTATTTACCTCATGACAGCTTCTCCCTACGCTGTTGAAAAAAGGATTTCCTAAAGGCCACGATGGTCCTATTTCTCATAATTCTCCAATCTCAGACGTGTATGAACAAAAACACTGATCCTCACGTTCTGATTCTTCTCCCGGTAATAACAGACCTTGCACAGTGACAGTTGGCGTCCATTTTGACAGCCCTCCCCTCCCTCCCCAGTCTGATTTACACTCTCTGTCCTCTCTTCTTCTTCTTCTTCTTCTCTCTTTTCGCCGAGCTGCCGGTGCCTCGTTCAGTTCCATCTCGGTTTCATAAAGTCACCGTTTATTAAAGCTCAAGGCGGCGCTGGGATAAAGCCTTTTGAGATATTGAGGTCAGGGGGAGAGAGGGATGGCGGCGGGGGGGAGGAGGGTGAGGAGGGGTGAGGAGGGGGTGAGGAGGGACCTGGGTGTACTGTCATGCTCCGTGAATAGGCTGAGACAGGTATCCAGCTGGGATGTTGCCCTACCTGTTTTCATTAGCATAGCATTAAACCTTTTGTGTGTAATTAGCGGTGAATACATGAAAGAATTAGGGATCGGAGCTGGATGTGTCCGGCGTCCGGATCCAAGCCACGGTTATTTCTATGAGCCACGATTTGGACCAGAAAATACTCACACGAGGCTGTAACAAGTTTGATTTATGGCAAAGACGGCGGCTACGGCGGCTGAGTGGTTAGCTCTCACTTCAGAGCGAGAGGCTCTATAGGTGTCTATAACTGTGTGTGTGTGTGTGTGTCTATAACTGTGTATGTGTGTGTCTATAACTGTGTGTGTGTGTGTGTGTCTATAACTGTGTGTGTGTGTGTGTGTCTATAACTGTGTATGTGTGTGTCTATAACTGTGTGTGTGTCTATAACTGTGTGTGTGTGTGTGTGTGTGTGTCTATAACTGTGTGTGTGTGTGTGTCTATAACTGTGTGTGTGTGTGTGTGTGTCTATAACTGTGTGTGTGTGTGTCTAACTGTGTGTGTGTGTGTGTCTATAACTGTGTGTGTGTGTGTGTATATAACTGTGTGTGTGTGTGTCTATAACTGTGTGTGTGTGTGTGTGTCTAACTGTGTGTGTGTGTGTGTGTGTGTATATAACTGTGTGTGTGTGTGTCTAACTGTGTGTGTGTGTGTGTCTATAACTGTGTGTGTGTGTGTGTATATAACTGTGTGTGTGTGTGTCTATAACTGTGTGTGTGTGTGTGTGTCTAACTGTGTGTGTGTGTGTGTGTGTGTGTATATAACTGTGTGTGTGTGTGTCTATAACTGTGTGTGTGTGTGTGTCTAACTGTGTGTGTGTGTGTGTGTCTATAACTGTGTGTGTGTGTATATAACTGTGTGTGTGTGTGTCTATAACTGTGTGTGTGTGTGTGTCTAACTGTGTGTGTGTGTGTGTGTATATAACTGTGTGTGTGTGTGTGTCTAACTGTGTGTGTGTGTGTGTCTATAACTGTGTGTGTGTGTATATAACTGTGTGTGTGTGTGTGTGTCTAACTGTGTGTGTGTGTGTGTCTATAACTGTGTGTGTTTGTGTGTCTATAACTGTGTGTGTGTGTGTCTATAACTGTGTGTGTGTGTGTGTGTGTCTATAACTGTGTGTGTGTGTGTGTGTATAACTGTGTGTGTGTGTGTGTCTATAACTGTGTGTGTGTGTGTGTCTATAACTGTGTGTGTGTGTGTCTATAACTGTGTGTGTGTGAGTGTGTGTTTAATGACTGAAAGACTCTTGAAGTTAATCATTTTCGAGTGGGGTCCTTAACATTGATATAAACATACACACATGTAAACACACATGTAAACACACATGTAGACACACATGTAAACACACATGTAGACACACATGTAGACACACATGTAAACACACATGTAAACACACATGTAGACACACATGTAGACACACATGTAAACACACATGTAAACACACATGTAGACACACATGTAAACACACATGTAGACACACATGTAAACACACATGTAGACACACATGTAAACACACATGTAGACACACATGTAGACACACATGTAGACACACATGTAAACACACATGTAAACACACATGTAGACACACATGTAAACACACATGTAGACACACATGTAGACACACATGTAAACACACATGTAACACACACATGTAAACACACATGTAGACACACATGTAAACACACATGTAGACACACATGTAAACACACATGTAAACACACATGTAGACACACATGTAAACACACATGTAGACACACATGTAGACACACATGTAGACACACATGTAGACACACATGTAAACACACATGTAAACACACATGTAACACACATGTAGACACACATGTAGACACACATGTAAACACACATGTAGACACACATGTAGACACACATGTAAACACACATGTAGACACACATGTAGACACACATGTAAACACACATGTAGACACACATGTAGACACACATGTAGACACACATGTAGATACACATGTAAACACACATGTAAACACACATGTAAACACACATGTAGACACACATGTAGACACACATGTAGACACACATGTAAACACACATGTAAACACACATGTAGACACACATGTAAACACACATGTAGACACACATGTAGACACACATGTAAACACACATGTAGACACACATGTAGATACACATGTAAACACACATGTAAACACACATGTAAACACACATGTAACACACATGTAGACACACATGTAGACACACATGTAAACACACATGTAAACACACATGTAGACACACATGTAAACACACATGTAGACACACATGTAGACACACATGTAAACACACATGTAGACACACATGTAGACACACATGTAGACACACATGTAGACACACATGTAAACACACATGTAAACACACATGTAAACACACATGTAACACACATGTAACACACACATTTACACACAGGTAAACACACATGTAAACACACACACACATGTAAACACACACATGTAAACACACATGTAACACACATGTTGCCTTTTACCAACGATGCTAAATCTAACTATGGAAAAGTCGAAGCCTGTGTCACATT
>OZ035829.1:1099641-1117141 GCA_964034765.1 Knipowitschia caucasica | reverse complement strand
GAGATAGGTAGGTAGGTAGGTAGGTTGGTAGGTAGATAGGTAGATAGGTAGGTAGTTAGGTAGGTTGGTAGATAGATAGATAGGTAGATAGATAGATAGGTAGGTTGGTAGGTAGATAGGTAGGTTGGTAGGTTGGTAGGTTGGTAGGTAGATAGATAGGTAGGTTGGTAGGTTGGTAGGTAGATAGGTAGGTAGTTAGGTAGGTTGGTAGATAGATAGATAGGTAGATAGATAGATAGGTAGGTTGGTAGGTTGGTAGGTTGGTAGGTAGGTAGATAGATAGATAGATAGGTTGGTAGGTAGCCAGCTCCTGTCAGACCTCTGAAGCCGATGCATTAAAAACAGCCGTTTCTTACTTTAACCCAGTCATTTTAACACAAATCAGAAAAGTCTTGCGTCTGTGTCTCCACGATCTTCTCTGTTTGTGAATGTTCTTCTTCTGTGTTTGTGAATGTTCTTCTTCTCTGTTTGTGAATGTTCTTCTTCTCTGTTTGTGAATGTTCTTCTTCTCTGTTTGTGAATGTTCTTCTTCTCTGTTTGTGAATGTTCTTCTTCTCTGTTTGTGAATGTTCTTCTTCTCTGTTTGTGAATGTTCTTCTTCTCTGTTTGTGAATGTTCTTCTTCTCTGTTTGTGAATGTTCTTCTTCTCTGTTTGTGAATGTTCTTCTTCTCTGTTTGTGAATGTTCTTCTTCTCTGTTTGTGAATGTTCTTCTTCTCTGTTTGTGAATGTTCTTCTTCTCTGTTTGTGAATGTTCTTCTTCTCTGTTTGTGAATATTCTTCTGTAAATATGAGCCGCGTGCAGTAAAGTCGGGGGAACTTCTCCGCTGTGTCTTATCCAGTTTACAAATGTAGAAATAAGCCGTAAGTGAAAGACTGAAGAGCTATTGTAAACAACACGGACACGCCTCTGGGACGTCAACAACACGCTGAGGCTGCAGTCAACGTGGCGCCGAAACGTACCGAATACTAAACAGGAAGATCAAACGCCGGCTGTAATTTGCATTAATGAAAAATACATTGGCAAGTCTTACACAGTATGCTAATGAGGCTAACGGTATGCTAATGAGGCTAACATTCAAGAGTTTTCTTTTCAACTGCATTCACTCGGAACATACAGTCTCAGAGGGGTCGATACTGACGGAGGCGCAGGTCATCTCTGCACCATCAACTCTGCACCATCGACTCTGCACCATCGACTCTGCACCATCAACTCTGCACCATCGACTCTGCACCATCGACTCTGCACCATCAACTCTGCACCATCAACTCTGCACCATCAACTCTGCACCATCAACTCTGCACCATCAGCTTCATCTCTGCACCATCAGTCTTTTTTAACAGTCAATTTTCACATTGTGTTGTTGGTGTTTTTGTGCTCTGGTGCTAGCTCTGGTACTAGCTCTGGTGCTAGCGCCGGTGCTAGCTGTCGTGAAGCTAATGTAAATTAAAAATGTGGCTAGCAGGTCCTCTGGTGTGAGTGTGAGTACAGGTCAATGGTATCGACCAGACGCTGTTGGTTTCGGTGCATCCATAATTATTAGTCTTACTCACAGGTACAGCTGCAGTCTCTCTTCAAGGCCAGTCATCTTTATTTATATAGCGCATTCACAGCGAGGTCTCACTGCTCTACAGTGTTTTTATATTCACTTTACAAACGACAGAAGCGAGACGCCCACACTGTCCATCCCTCCACTCACTCATATACACTCAGACCTGTGCATGTCTGTAGTGGGAGGGGAAACCGGAGCACCTGGAGGAAACCAGAGCAGACACGGGGAGAACATGCAAACTCTACACAGAAAGGCAAGGAGTAGTTTATTTGTATAACACAGTACATTAAAATTAGTGATGATTCTATCCCTCAAATTCTGCCTCTCTATGTTTAGTCCTGACTCTGGGACCAGCAAGAGGCCAGTCCCTGTGCTCCTCAGAGTCCCAGCAGGAGGCCAGTCCCTGTGCTCCTCAGAGTCCCAGCAGGAGGCCAGTCCCTGTGCTCCTCAGAGTCCCAGCAGGAGGCCAGTCCCTGTGCTCCTCAGAGTCCCAGCAGGAGGCCAGTCCCTGTGCTCCTCAGAGTCCCAGCAGGAGGCCAGTCCCTGTGCTCCTCAGAGTCCCAGCAGGAGACCAGTCCCTGTGCTCCTCAGAGTCCCAGCAGGAGGCCAGTCCCTGTGCTCCTCAGAGTCCCAGCAGGAGGCCAGTCCCTGTGCTCCTCAGAGTCCCAGCAGGAGGCCAGTCCCTGTGCTCCTCAGAGTCCCAGCAGGAGGCCAGTCCCTGTGCTCTTCAGAGTCCCAGCAGGAGGCCAGTCCCTGTGCTCCTCAGAGTCCCAGCATGAGGCCAGTCCCTGTGCTCCTCAGAGTCCCAGCAGGAGGCCAGTCCCTGTGTTCCTCAGAGTCCCAGCAGGAGTCCAGTCCCTGTGCTCCTCAGAGTCCCAGCAACATGTCACAGATGGACTTAAAAGCAAACCTCCAATTTTCAAAGTTCATCAAAGCAACAGCGTCATGTCTTTGAACGACTTTAATGCAGACGTAAGACGTAAACAACGCCTACAAGACGTAAACAAATCCAACAAGACGTAAACAAATCCGCTGTTTCTCGGCCCAGTTTAAAGTATCTTTCTAACACTTGAATCGTCGCCGCTGAAGCCGAGGTGCCGCTCTGCCAATATTTGTTTACAGCGAGAGCCAAAGTTGTAAATGAAAAAGCCGGATCCATAATGTCATCAGGACTGTGCATCAATGCGGCCAACACAGGGATCTATGGCGGATATTTGGGCTTCGCTAAACGGAATGTGCTCTCAGGCAAAAATCCATCCTCAGTGAAGAATGTCTCCATCATTTCCCAGAATAACAACAGGAGCTGGGTCACATGCTGCAGGACGGAGAGGCATCGGGCTGTCGCCGCGGTAACCACGTTATTACTGGGGCTGTGTGGTTTTGGTACAACGGGTTTAACTGGTTACCTGCCAGAAGATAGGTAGATAGAGAGAGAGAGAGATAGAGAAAGAGAGAGAGAGAGTGACAGAGAGAGAGAAAGAGGCAGAGAGAGAGAGAGAGAGTACAGTGAAATGAGTACCATGGTGTGGTAAGACCAGGCTACAATAGGAGGATTTTCCCAAATGTTCGGAAAGAACCGCCCTCTCCACTTTTTGAACAAAACTCTGTGGACTTATTTGACGAGCACGTATCACCAGAATGATTGACAACTGGGAGGTCCAATAGTCTTGATGATCCAAAGCAGGGCCGGGCCTGGTTAGTGCTGTGATGGGAGACCAATGAGAACAGCAGGTGCCACAGTGGGGCGGCTGTAAAGTTCCAAACTGTGGTTGTGTCCTTAAGCAAGACACTTCCCCCACATTAGAATGAGTCTGGTGTGTGTGTGAATGGTTGGTGGTGGTGGGAGGGGCCGATGGCACAGACTGGTTGCCTCGCTTCTGTCAATGTGCCCCAGGGCAGCTGTGGCTACAGTAGTTTATCACAACAGAGTTTGGAGAGAGAGAATGATGATGTGAAGAGACTTTGAGAGTCTGAAAAGCTTTAAATGAAACCAATACATTATAATTATTATCATATATTTATTCTCAGATACTTCCTTCTTTCATCAGTATCTTTCTGTCTTTGCTCGTGGTGAAGAACAGTGGACGACAAACAACAAAGAGTGTTTTATAAATAACTCTATTCTAATGCAGAATCACTTTTACCCGAGTGGCGCCGACATCTCTGTGTCTTTGATGCAGTCCATTAAGAATAAATACATTCTGATGCTATTACGGTCCACAGCTCCTCTGGGCTCGCCGCGAAAAGAAGAAGAAGAAGTGATTCATTTAAAAATAGATTAATTGCACATTTGTTCAGAGATAAGGATTAGTCGCTGGGATTTGTTGATACGATCAGAGCCGCAGCTACAGATGTGACGCTGATGAAGAAATGAAACGCTGGTTTTGGTGCGTGGCAGTGGGTAGACCCCCCTCGGCCTCGTTCAATCCTTCTCAAGCCGGATTTAACCACGTCACATGATCAAGCAGCCATTAAAAGCTGGACACAGCTCACCAAACAGCCTTTCAAGCCACAACCACCTCCTCCCAACCACCACCTCCTCCTCCCAACCTCCTCTTCCCCACCTCCTCCCAACCACCACCTCCTCCTCCCAACCTCCTCTTCCTCACCTCCTCCCTACCCTCACCTACTCCTAACCACCTCCTCCTCCCAACCCTCTCCTACTCCCGACCCTCACCTCCTCCCGACCCTCACCTCCTCCCGACCCTCACCTCCTCCCGACCCTCTCCTACTCCCGACCCTCACCTCCTCCCGACCCTCACCTCCTCCCGACCCTCACCTCCTCCCGACCTCCACCTCCTCCCGATCCTCACCTCCTCCCGACCCTCACCTCCTCCTCCGACCCTCACCTCCTCCCGACCCTCACCTCCTCCCCCACCCCCGACCCTCACCTCCTCCCGACCCTCACCTCCTCCCGACCCTCACCTCCTCCCGACCCTCACCTCCTCCCGACCTCCACCTCCTCCCGACCCTCACCTCCTCCCGATCCTCACCTCCTCCCGACCCTCACCTCCTCCCGATCCTCACCTCCTCCCGACCATCACCTCCTCCCGACCATCACCTCCTCCCGGCCTCCACCTCCTCCCTTCCACCACCTCCTCCTGACCCTCACCTCCTCCTGACCCTCACCTCCTCCCGACCCTCACCTCCTCCCGATCCTCACCTCCTCCCGACCCTCACCTCCTCCCGATCCTCACCTCCTCCCGACCCTCACCTCCTCCCGACCCTCACCTCCTCCCGACCCTCACCTCCTCCTGACCCTCACCTCCTCCCGACCCTCACCTCCTCCCTTCCACCACCTCCTCCCGATCCTCACCTCCTCCCGATCCTCACCTCCTCCCGATCCTCACCTCCTCCCGATCCTCACCTCCTCCCGATCCTCACCTCCTCCCTTCCACCACCTCCTCCCGACCCTCACCTCCTCCCGATCCTCACCTCCTCCCGACCATCACCTCCTCCCGACCCTCACCTCCTCCCGACCCTCACCTCCTCCCACCCCTCTCGGCCTCCACCTCCTCCTGACCCTCACCTCCTCCCGACCCTCACCTCCTCCCGGCCTCCACCTCCTCCCGACCCTCACCTCCTCCCGATCCTCACCTCCTCCCGATCCTCACCTCCTCCCGATCCTCACCTCCTCCCTTCCACCACCTCCTCCCGACCCTCACCTCCTCCCGATCCTCACCTCCTCCCGACCATCACCTCCTCCCGACCATCACCTCCTCCCGGCCTCCACCTCCTCCCGACCCTCACCTCCTCCCTTCCACCACCTCCTCCTGACCCTCACCTCCTCCCGACCCTCACCTCCTCCCGACCCTCACCTCCTCCCGACCTCCACCTCCTCCCGATCCTCACCTCCTCCCGATCCTCACCTCCTCCCGACCCTCACCTCCTCCCGACCCTCACCTCCTCCCGACCTCCACCTCCTCCCGATCCTCACCTCCTCCCGACCCTCACCTCCTCCCGACCCTCACCTCCTCCCGACACTCACCTCCTCCCGACCTCCACCTCCTCCCGATCCTCACCTCCTCCCGATCCTCACCTCCTCCTCCCGATCCTCACCTCCTCCCGACCCTCACCTCCTCCCGACCCTCACCTCCTCCCGACCCTCACCTCCTCCCTTCCACCACCTCCTCCCGGCCTCCACCTCCTCCTCCCGATCCTCACCTCCTCCCGACCCTCACCTCCTCCCGACCATCACCTCCTCCCGATCCTCACCTCCTCCCGACCTCCACCTCCTCCCGACCTCCACCTCCTCCCTTCCACCACCTCCTCCCGACCCTCACCTCCTCCCGATCCTCACCTCCTCCCGACCCTCACCTCCTCCCGACCCTCACCTCCTCCCGACCCTCACCTCCTCCCTTCCACCACCTCCTCCCGACCCTCACCTCCTCCCGATCCTCACCTCCTCCCGACCTCCACCTCCTCCCTTCCACCACCTCCTCCCGACCCTCACCTCCACCCGATCCTCACCTCCTCCCGATCCTCACCTCCTCCCGACCCTCACCTCCTCCCGACCCTCACCTCCTCCCTTCCACCACCTCCTCCCGACCCTCACCTCCTCCCGATCCTCACCTCCTCCCAACCCTCACCTCCTCCCGACCATCACCTCCTCCCGACCTCCACCTCCTCCCGGCCTCCACCTCCTCCCGAGCCTCACCTCCTCCCCACCCTCACCTCCTCCCGACCACCACCTCCTCCCGATCCTCACCTCCTCCCGACCCTCACCTCCTCCCGACCCTCACCTCCTCCCGACCCTCACCTCCTCCCGACCCTCACCTCCTCCCGACCCTCTCCTACTCCCGACCATCACCTCCTCCCGGCCTCCACCTCCTCCCGATCCTCACCTCCTCCTGACCCTCACCTCCTCCCGATCCTCACCTCCTCCCGACCCTCACCTCCTCCCGACCCTCACCTCCTCCCGGCCTCCACCTCCTCCCGACCCTCACCTCCTCCCGACCCTCACCTCCTCCCGACCCTCACCTCCTCCCGACCTCCACCTCCTCCCTTCCACCACCTCCTCCCGACCCTCACCTCCTCCCGATCCTCACCTCCTCCCGACCCTCACCTCCTCCCGACCCTCACCTCCTCCCGACCATCACCTCCTCCCGACCTCCACCTCCTCCCGATCCTCACCTCCTCCCGACCCTCACCTCCTCCCGACCCTCACCTCCTCCCTTCCACCACCTCCTCCCGACCCTCACCTCCTCCCGATCCTCACCTCCTCCCGACCTCCACCTCCTCCCGATCCTCACCTCCTCCCGACCCTCACCTCCTCCCGACCCTCACCTCCTCCCGATCCTCACCTCCTCCCGACCCTCACCTCCTCCCGATCCTCACCTCCTCCCGACCCTCACCTCCTCCCGACCCTCACCTCCTCCCGACCCTCACCTCCTCCTGACCCTCACCTCCTCCCGACCCTCACCTCCTCCCTCACCACTCCACCACCTCCCTCCCGATCCTCACCTCCTCCCGATCCTCACCTCCTCCCGATCCTCACCTCCTCCCGATCCTCACCTCCTCCCTTCCACCACCTCCTCCCGACCCTCACCTCCTCCCGATCCTCACCTCCTCCCGATCCTCACCTCCTCCCGATCCTCACCTCCTCCCTTCCACCACCTCCTCCCGATCCTCACCTCCTCCCGACCCTCACCTCCTCCCGACCCTCACCTCCTCCCGACCATCACCTCCTCCCGACCTCCACCTCCTCCCGATCCTCACCTCCTCCCGACCCTCACCTCCTCCCGACCCTCACCTCCTCCCTTCCACCACCTCCTCCCGACCCTCACCTCCTCCCGATCCTCACCTCCTCCCGACCTCCACCTCCTCCCGATCCTCACCTCCTCCCGACCCTCACCTCCTCCCGACCCTCACCTCCTCCCGATCCTCACCTCCTCCCGACCCTCACCTCCTCCCGATCCTCACCTCCTCCCGACCCTCACCTCCTCCCTTCCACCACCTCCTCCCGGCCTCCACCTCCTCCTCCCGATCCTCACCTCCTCCCGACCCTCACCTCCTCCCGACCCTCACCTCCTCCCTTCCACCACCTCCTCCCGACCCTCACCTCCTCCCGATCCTCACCTCCTCCCAACCCTCACCTCCTCCCGACCATCACCTCCTCCCGACCTCCACCTCCTCCCGGCCTCCACCTCCTCCCGACCCTCACCTCCTCCCGACCATCACCTCCTCCCGACCTCCACCTCCTCCCGATCCTCACCTCCTCCCGACCCTCACCTCCTCCCGACCCTCACCTCCTCCCGACCCTCACCTCCTCCCGACCCTCACCTCCTCCCGACCCTCACCTCCTCCCGACCATCACCTCCTCCCGGCCTCCACCTCCTCCCGATCCTCACCTCCTCCTGACCCTCACCTCCTCCCGATCCTCACCTCCTCCCGACCCTCACCTCCTCCCGACCCTCACCTCCTCCCGGCCTCCACCTCCTCCCGACCCTCACCTCCTCCCGACCCTCACCTCCTCCCGACCCTCACCTCCTCCCGACCTCCACCTCCTCCCTTCCACCACCTCCTCCCGACCCTCACCTCCTCCCGATCCTCACCTCCTCCCGACCCTCACCTCCTCCCGACCCTCACCTCCTCCCGACCATCACCTCCTCCCGACCTCCACCTCCTCCCGATCCTCACCTCCTCCCGACCCTCACCTCCTCCCGACCCTCACCTCCTCCCTTCCACCACCTCCTCCCGACCCTCACCTCCTCCCGATCCTCACCTCCTCCCGACCTCCACTCCTCCCGATCCTCACCTCCTCCCCGACCCTCACCTCCTCCCGACCCTCACCTCCTCCCTTCCACCACCTCCTCCCGACCCTCACCTCCTCCCGACCCTCACCTCCTCCCGACCCTCACCTCCTCCCGGCCTCCACCTCCTCCCCGACCATCACCTCCTCCCGACCCTCACCTCCTCCCTTCCACCACCTCCTCCCGACCCTCACCTCCTCCCTTCCACCACCTCCTCCCGACCCTCACCTCCTCCCGATCCTCCCCTCCTCCCGACCTCCACCTCCTCCCGATCCTCACCTCCTCCCGACCCTCACCTCCTCCCGACCCTCACCTCCTCCCTTCCACCACCTCCTCCCGACCCTCACCTCCTCCCGACCCTCACCTCCTCCCGACCCTCACCTCCTCCCGGCCTCCACCTCCTCCCGACCATCACCTCCTCCCGACCCTCACCTCCTCCCTTCCACCACCTCCTCCCGACCCTCACCTCCTCCCTTCCACCACCTCCTCCCGACCTCCACCTCCTCCCGATCCTCACCTCCTCCCGACCCTCACCTCCTCCCGACCCTCACCTCCTCCCAACCCTCACCTCCTCCCGACCATCACCTCCTCCCGACCTCCACCTCCTCCCGGCCTCCACCTCCTCCCGACCCTCACCTCCTCCCGACCATCACCTCCTCCCGACCTCCACCTCCTCCCGATCCTCACCTCCTCCCGACCCTCACACTCCTCCCGACCCTCACCTCCTCCCGACCCTCACCTCCTCCCGACCCTCACCTCCTCCCGACCCTCACCTCCTCCCGACCCTCTCCTACTCCCGACCATCACCTCCTCCCGGCCTCCACCTCCTCCCGATCCTCACCTCCTCCTGACCCTCACCTCTTCCCGATCCTCACCTCCTCCCGACCCTCACCTCCTCCCGACCCTCACCTCCTCCCGGCCTCCACCTCCTCCCGACCCTCACCTCCTCCCGACCCTCACCTCCTCCCGACCCTCACCTCCTCCCGACCTCCACCTCCTCCCTTCCACCACCTCCTCCCGACCCTCACCTCCTCCCGATCCTCACCTCCTCCCGATCCTCACCTCCTCCCGACCCTCACCTCCTCCCGACCCTCACCTCCTCCCGACCATCACCTCCTCCCGACCTCCACCTCCTCCCGATCCTCACCTCCTCCCGACCCTCACCTCCTCCCGACCCTCACCTCCTCCCTTCCACCACCTCCTCCCGACCCTCACCTCCTCCCGATCCTCACCTCCTCCCGACCTCCACCTCCTCCCGATCCTCACCTCCTCCCGACCCTCACCTCCTCCCGACCCTCACCTCCTCCCTTCCACCACCTCCTCCCGACCCTCACCTCCTCCCGACCCTCACCTCCTCCCGACCCTCACCTCCTCCCGGCCTCCACCTCCTCCCGACCATCACCTCCTCCCGACCCTCACCTCCTCCCTTCCACCACCTCCTCCCGACCCTCACCTCCTCCCTTCCACCACCTCCTCCCGACCCTCACCTCCTCCCGACCCTCACCTCCTCCCAATCCTCACCTCCTCCTGACCCTCACCTCCTCCCGGCCTCCACCTCCTCCCGACCCTCACCTCCTCCCGACCCTCACCTCCTCCCGACCCTCACCTCCTCCCGACCCTCACCTCCTCCCGATCCTCACCTCCTCCCGACCACCACCTCCTCCCGACCCTCACCTCCTCCCGACCCTCACCTCCTCCCGACCCTCACCTCCTCCCGGCCTCCACCTCCTCCCGACCCTCACCTCCTCCCGACCCTCACCTCCTCCCGGCCTCCACCTCCTCCCGACCCTCACCTCCTCCCGACCCTCACCTCCTCCCGACCATCACCTCCTCCCGACCCTCACCTCCTCCCGACCTCCACCTCCTCCCGACCCTCACCTCCTCCCGACCCTCACCTCCTCCCGATCCTCACCTCCTCCCGACCCTCACCTCCTCCCGATCCTCACCTCCTCCCGACCATCACCTCCTCCCGATCCTCACCTCCTCCCGACCATCACCTCCTCCTGACCCTCACCTCCTCCCGGCCTCCACCTCCTCCCGACCCTCACCTCCTCCCGACCCTCACCTCCTCCCGGCCTCCACCTCCTCCCGACCCTCACCTCCTCCCGACCCTCACCTCCTCCCCGACCCTCACCTCCACCTCCTCCCGACCCTCACCTCCTCCCGACCCTCACCTCCTCCCACTCCTCACCTCCTCCCGACCCTCACCTCCTCCCGACCTCCACCTCCTCCCGACCTCCACCTCCTCCCTTCCACCACCTCCTCCCGACCCTCACCTCCTCCCGACCCTCACCTCCTCCCGACCCTCACCTCCTCCCGACCCTCACCTCCTCCCGACCCTCACCTCCTCCTGACCCTCACCTCCTCCCGACCCTCACCTCCTCCCGACCCTCACCTCCTCCTGACCCTCACCTCCTCCCGACCCTCACCTCCTCCCGACCTCCACCTCCTCCCGACCCTCACCTCCTCCCGACCCTCACCTCCTCCCGACCTCCACCTCCTCCCGACCATCACCTCCTCCCGACCCTCACCTCCTCCCGGCCTCCACCTCCTCCCGACCCTCACCTCCTCCCGACCCTCACCTCCTCCCGGCCTCCACCTCCTCCCGACCCTCACCTCCTCCCGACCTCCACCTCCTCCCGACCTCCACCTCCTCCCTTCCACCACCTCCTCCCGACCCTCACCTCCTCCCGACCCTCACCTCCTCCTGACCCTCACCTCCTCCCGACCCTCACCTCCTCCCGACCCTCACCTCCTCCTGACCCTCACCTCCTCCCGACCCTCACCTCCTCCCGACCTCCACCTCCTCCCGACCCTCACCTCCTCCCGACCCTCACCTCCTCCCGGCCTCCACCTCCTCCCGACCCTCACCTCCTCCTGACCCTCACCTCCTCCCGGCCTCCACCTCCTCCCTTCCACCACCTCCTCCTGACCCTCACCTCCTCCCGGCCTCCACCTCCTCCCTTCCACCACCTCCTCCTGACCCTCACCTCCTCCCGACCCTCACCTCCTCCCGGCCTCCACCTCCTCCCTTCCACCACCTCCTCCTGACCCTCACCTCCTCCCGATCCTCACCTCCTCCCGACCCTCACCTCCTCCCGACCCTCACCTCCTCCCGACCTCCACCTCCTCCTGACCCTCACCTCCTCCCGATCCTCACCTCCTCCCGACCCTCACCTCCTCCCGACCCTCACCTCCTCCCGGCCTCCACCTCCTCCCGACCCTCACCTCCTCCCGACCATCACCTCCTCCCGACCATCACCTCCTCCCTTCCACCACCTCCTCCCGACCCTCACCTCCTCCCGACCCTCACCTCCTCCCGACCCTCACCTCCTCCCGACCCTCACCTCCTCCCGACCATCACCTCCTCCCGACCCTCACCTCCTCCCGACCCTCACCTCCTCCCTTCCACCACCTCCTCCCGACCCTCACCTCCTCCCGACCCTCACCTCCTCCCGACCCTCACCTCCTCCCGACCCTCACCTCCTCCCGACCCTCACCTCCTCCCGACCATCACCTCCTCCCGACCATCACCTCCTCCCGGCCTCCACCTCCTCCCGACCCTCATCTCCTCCCGACCATCACCTCCTCCCGGCCTCCACCTCCTCCTGACCCTCACCTCCTCCCGACCATCACCTCCTCCCGACCATCACCTCCTCCCGGCCTCCACCTCCTCCCGACCCTCACCTCCTCCCTTCCACCACCTCCTCCTGACCCTGACCTCCTCCCGACCCTCACCTCCTCCCGGCCTCCACCTCCTCCCTTCCACCACCTCCTCCTGACCCTCACCTCCTCCCGACCCTCACCTCCTCCCGGCCTCCACCTCCTCCCTTCCACCACCTCCTCCTGACCCTCACCTCCTCCCGACCCTCACCTCCTCCCGATCCTCACCTCCTCCCGATCCTCACCTCCTCCCGACCCTCACCTCCTCCCGACCTCCACCTCCTCCCGATCCTCACCTCCTCCCGACCCTCACCTCCTCCTGACCCTCACCTCCTCCCTTCCACCACCTCCTCCCTCCTCACCCCCTCCCGACCCTCACCTCCTCCCGACCCTCACCTCCTCCCGACCCTCACCTCCTCCCGACCCTCACCTCCTCCCGACCATCACCTCCTCCCGACCCTCACCTCCTCCCGACCCTCACCTCCTCCCTTCCACCACCTCCTCCCGACCCTCACCTCCTCCCGACCCTCACCTCCTCCCGACCCTCACCTCCTCCCGACCCTCACCTCCTCCCGATCCTCACCTCCTCCCGACCCTCACCTCCTCCCGACCTCCACCTCCTCCCGCCATCCTCCGACCTCCCTCCTCCCGACCTCCACCTCCTCCTGACCCTCACCTCCTCCCGATCCTCACCTCCTCCCGACCCTCACCTCCTCCCGGCCTCCACCTCCTCCCGACCCTCACCTCCTCCCGACCCTCACCTCCTCCCGATCCTCACCTCCTCCCGACCCTCACCTCCTCCTGACCCTCACCTCCTCCCTTCCACCACCTCCTCCCGATCCTCACCTCCTCCCGACCCTCACCTCCTCCCGACCCTCACCTCCTCCCGACCCTCACCTCCTCCCGACCCTCACCTCCTCCCGACCATCACCTCCTCCCGACCCTCACCTCCTCCCGACCCTCACCTCCTCCCTTCCACCACCTCCTCCCGACCCTCACCTCCTCCCGACCCCTCACCTCCTCCCGACCCTCACCTCCTCCCGACCCTCACCTCCTCCCGACCCTCACCTCCTCCCGACCCTCACCTCCTCCTGACCCTCACCTCCTCCCGACCCTCACCTCCTCCTGACCCTCACCTCCTCCCGACCCTCACCTCCTCCCTTCCACCACCTCCTCCCGACCCTCACCTCCTCCCGACCCTCACCTCCTCCCGACCCTCACCTCCTCCCGACCATCACCTCCTCCCTTCCACCACCTCCTCCTGACCCTCACCTCCTCCCGACCCTCACCTCCTCCCGACCCTCACCTCCTCCCGACCCTCACCTCCTCCCGACCCTCACCTCCTCCCGACCCTCACCTCCTCCCGACCTCCACCTCCTCCCGACCCTCACCTCCTCCCGACCCTCACCTCCTCCCGACCCTCACCTCCTCCCCGACCCTCACCTCCTCCCGACCATCACCTCCTCCCGACCATCACCTCCTCCCGACCATCACCTCCTCCCTTCCACCACCTCCTCCTGACCCTCACCTCCTCCCGACCCTCACCTCCTCCCTTCCACCACCTCCTCCTGACCCTCACCTCCTCCCGATCCTCACCTCCTCCCGACCCTCACCTCCTCCCGACCCTCACCTCCTCCCGACCCTCACCTCCTCCCGACCATCACCTCCTCCCGACCCTCACCTCCTCCCGACCCTCACCTCCTCCCTTCCACCACCTCCTCCCGACCCTCACCTCCTCCCGACCCTCACCTCCTCCCGACCCTCACCTCCTCCCGACCCTCACCTCCTCCCGATCCTCACCTCCTCCCGACCCTCACCTCCTCCCGACCTCCACCTCCTCCCGATCCTCACCTCCTCCCGACCTCCACCTCCTCCTGACCCTCACCTCCTCCCTTCCACCACCTCCTCCCGATCCTCACCTCCTCCCGACCCTCACCTCCTCCCGACCCTCACCTCCTCCCGACCCTCACCTCCTCCCGACCCTCACCTCCTCCCGACCATCACCTCCTCCCGACCCTCACCTCCTCCCGACCCTCACCTCCTCCCGACCCTCACCTCCTCCCGACCCTCACCTCCTCCCGACCATCACCTCCTCCCGACCCTCACCTCCTCCCGACCCTCACCTCCTCCCGACCCTCACCTCCTCCCGACCCTCACCTCCTCCCGACCTCCACCTCCTCCCGACCCTCACCTCCTCCCGACCCTCACCTCCTCCCGACCCTCACCTCCTCCCGACCCTCACCTCCTCCCGACCCTCACCTCCTCCCGACCATCACCTCCTCCCGACCACCACCTCCTCCTGACCCTCACCTCCTCCCGACCCTCACCTCCTCCCTTCCACCACCTCCTCCTGACCCTCACCTCCTCCCGATCCTCACCTCCTCCCGACCCTCACCTCCTCCCGACCCTCACCTCCTCCCGACCCTCACCTCCTCCCGACCCTCACCTCCTCCCGACCTCCACCTCCTCCCGACCCTCACCTCCTCCCTTCCACCACCTCCTCCTGACCCTCACCTCCTCCCGACCCTCACCTCCTCCCTTCCACCACCTCCTCCTGACCCTCACCTCCTCCCGACCCTCACCTCCTCCCTTCCACCACCTCCTCCCGACCCTCACCTCCTCCCGGCCTCCACCTCCTCCCTTCCACCACCTCCTCCTGACCCTCACCTCCTCCCGACCCTCACCTCCTCCCTTCCACCACCTCCTCCTGACCCTCACCTCCTCCCGATCCTCACCTCCTCCCGACCCTCACCTCCTCCCGACCCTCACCTCCTCCCGATCCTCACCTCCTCCCGACCCTCACCTCCTCCTGACCCTCACCTCCTCCCGATCCTCACCTCCTCCCGACCCTCACCTCCTCCCGACCCTCACCTCCTCCCGACCCTCACCTCCTCCCGACCCTCACCTCCTCCCGACCTCCACCTCCTCCCGACCCTCACCTCCTCCCTTCCACCACCTCCTCCTGACCCTCACCTCCTCCCGACCCTCACCTCCTCCCTTCCACCACCTCCTCCTGACCCTCACCTCCTCCCGACCCTCACCTCCCCCCCTCCACCTCCTCCCGACCCTCACCTCCTCCCGACCCTCACCTCCTCCCGACCCCACCTCCTCCCGACCATCACCTCCTCCCGACCCTCACCTCCTCCGACACCACCACCTCCTCCCGACCCTCACCTCCTCCCGACCCTCACCTCCTCCCGACCCTCACCCCCCGACCATCACCTCCTCCCGACCCTCACCTCCTCCCGACCCTCACCTCCTCCCGACCCTCACCTCCTCCCGACCCTCACCTCCTCCCGACCTCCACCTCCTCCCGACCCTCACCTCCTCCCGACCCTCACCTCCTCCCGACCCTCACCTCCTCCCGACCCTCACCTCCTCCCGACCCTCACCTCCTCCCGACCATCACCTCCTCCCGACCACCACCTCCTCCTGACCCTCACCTCCTCCCGACCCTCACCTCCTCCCTTCCACCACCTCCTCCTGACCCTCACCTCCTCCCGATCCTCACCTCCTCCCGACCCTCACCTCCTCCCGACCCTCACCTCCTCCCGACCCTCACCTCCTCCCGACCCTCACCTCCTCCCGACCTCCACCTCCTCCCGACCCTCACCTCCTCCCTTCCACCACCTCCTCCTGACCCTCACCTCCTCCCGACCCTCACCTCCTCCCTTCCACCACCTCCTCCTGACCCTCACCTCCTCCCGACCCTCACCTCCTCCCTTCCACCACCTCCTCCCGACCCTCACCTCCCGGCCCGGCCTCCACCTCCTCCCTTCCACCACCTCCTCCTGACCCTCACCTCCTCCCGACCCTCACCTCCTCCCTTCCACCACCTCCTCCTGACCCTCACCTCCTCCCGATCCTCACCTCCTCCCGACCCTCACCTCCTCCCGACCCTCACCTCCTCCCGACCCTCACCTCCTCCCAACCTCCTCAGTTGTAGACATTTGTTCTTTGCCATTGTTACGATTGTTTACAGATTTACAGTTTACAGATGCTAATGCTAATGCTAGTCACACTAATTATGGAATAAACGTGAGTGTTTTTTGACTAACTATGTGAGAAAAGTAGAGTAAAAACTGTGTAAAAACCAACTTTCCTGTTGATAAATGCTCTTCCTCTGCATCAGACATTATAATAATTTCCTCGTTTCAAACCCTTGGACTGGAGCCAAACCTCCCACTCGGGCCGCGACCCAGAACCATCTGCAGTGATTACTATGAAACCTGCTGCACTCTCCACATGGTAGCAGTCAAAAAATAAATAAAAAGTCAACATCGTGAAAACAATTACGGCGTTCGGGTCGAGCCGCAGCACACTCTGGGCCTCGCCGCTCGTCTTCATCGACCAATTAACCAAATAAAGAAAGACTTTACGAAGATCCTCCAGAGACGGATCCTGGCTCGTTATGAACACATGGATTTTAACTCCTTCATCTCAAACACAGACACTACACTTTTGATTAACGATCCTGCACTACAAGATCCCATTAGACTTCAGAAGCTAAGCAGGGCAGGGCCTGGTTAGTGCTGTGATGGGAGACCTCTGGGAACAGCAGGTGCCACAGTGGGGCGGCTGTAAAGTGCCAAACTGTGGTTGTGTCCTTGGGCAAGACACTTCCCCTACATTAAAATGAGTCTGGTGTGTGTGAGTGGTTGGTGGTGGTGGGAGGGGCTTCTGTCAGTGTGCCCCAGGGCAGCTGTGGCTACAGTAGTTTATCACTGTGTTTGGAGAGAGAGACTAATGATGTGAAGCAGGACGAGGTGGAAAAGAAATGTGTGATTTTATAAAATGAAACCGAATCCAGGGAAACAATAAAACACAAAAATCTAAGACTAAAAAACACTGGAACTGCTGCTGCTCAATTTTTTTTTTTAAATAAAGTCGTCAGAATGTGGTGAGATAAATAAGTCTGAAAAGTGAAGGAGTTCGTTTGAGACACATTCTTAAGTTTTAAAATGAATCACGAAACCTTGAACAACTAAAGCACACATTATTCTCTGATTTACAAAGTCAGATTTATTACAGACTCTAGACCAGCGCTGGGAAAACCCCGGCCCGGGGGCTGGATGCGGCCCTCTGCTCGTTACTATCAGGCCCCTGAGCCCTCCTCAGGTTTTATAGATACTCTGAATATGAGTAAGAGAGAAAGAGTTACTCACAAACATTCTTCTTTATGCAAATACCTCGGCCACTTTCTTGACCTCACCTTCAAACCCCACATTCAGAATCTCACAAAGAAGCTTAAACTTAGATTGGACTTTCTTTTATAGAAATACATTTTCTTTTTAATGTAAAAAAGCGCCATGTCGCTCCAACATTTGTATTTGTTATGGATCATGGAGACCTGATGAACATGAACGTCTCAACTCACAGTCTCCATCAGATCCGTGTCTCTGCTTCTATGAGGTTCATTCATTATAAATCTTTACTCATCAGCGTGGATTGTCTTCTGTAGACGGTCCGTCCTCAGGAGGTCAGGACAAAGGGAGACAGAAGAGTCTGATCTGGAAAACAGACTTTTGTCTCC
>OZ035829.1:1084641-1097141 GCA_964034765.1 Knipowitschia caucasica | reverse complement strand
AGGGGGGAGGGGGAGGGGGGTGGTTTTGACTCAGTGCTACTCGGATGCTAATGCTAAGCTAACCTGAAACCTTTACTGCACCTTTAAAGTAGTAAAATGTAAGATTTTTATGTCAAGTCATCATTAAAGGCCCCTAATCTGTCATCATTAAAGGGCCCTAATCTGTCATCATTAAAGGGCCCTAATCTGTCATCATTAAAGGGCCCTAATCTGTCATCATCAAAGGGCCCTAATCTGTCATCATTAAAGGGCCCTATTCTGTCATCATTAAAGGGCCCTAATCTGTCATCATTAAAGGGCCCTAATCTGTCATCATCAAAGGGCCCTAATCTGTCATCATTAAAGGGCCCTATTCTGTCATCATTAAAGGGCCCTAATCTGTCATCATTAAAGGGCCCTAATCTGTCATCATTAAAGGGCCCTAATCTGTCATCATTAAAGGGCCCTAATCTGTCGTCATTAAAAGGCCCTAATCTGTCGCCATTAAAAGGCCCTAAACTGTCGTCATTAAAGGGCCCTAATCTGTAATCATTAAAGGGCCCTAATCTGTCATCATCAAAGGGCCCTAATCTGTCATCATTAAAGGGCCCTAATCTGTCATCATTAAAGGGCCCTAATCTGTCGTCATTAAAAGGCCCTAATCTGTCGTCATTAAAAGGCCCTAAACTGTCGTCATTAAAGGGCCCTAATCTGTAATCATTAAAGGGCCCTAATCTGTCATCATTAAGGCTGCGGTCACATGCGCAGCCTAAAGCCCGGTTAAAGTGTGCCAGAGCCCGCTTCACGATTAGATCCGGGCTTTAGGTGCCGTCTGACCGCAGCATTGGCGCCAGAGCACAATTCCTGGACTCGTGCTCTGGCGCGGTTCAAAACTTTGGCCAGGGCCCGCTTCCCAGATGATGAGGGGGTCAGTGTGGCGGGTGGTGGGGAGTGGGGAGTGGGGGATTAGGGGTAGTCAGGACTTGATATTGCGCGTCACATTATGTCTTCCTGTGACACACATTTTCACACACTCCCTGCACTTTTGTATTCTCCGCTTGTGTTAAACAATTTGGACAAGTGTGATCAACGCGATCCGTACTGAGCTGTTAGCTACTGTAGCTGTTAGCTATTAGGGCCCTAATCTGTCATCATTAAAGGGCCCTAATCTGTCATCATTAAAGGGCCCTAATCTGTCATCATTAAAGGGCCCTAATCTGTCATCATTAAAGGGCCCTAATCTGTCATCATCAAAGAGCCCTAATCTGTCATCATTAAAGGGCCCTAATCCGTCATCATTAAAGGGCCCTAATCTGTCATAATTAAACGGCCCTAATCTGTCATCATTAAAGGGCCCTTATCTGTCATCATTAAAGGGCCCTAATCTGTCATAATTAAACGGCCCTAATCTGTCATCATTAAAGGGCCCTAATCTGTCATCATTAAAGGGCCCTAATCTGTCGTCATTAAAGGGCCCTAATCTGTCATCATTAAAGGGCCCTAATCTGTCATCATCAAAGAGCCCTAATCTGTCATCATTAAAGGGCCCTAATCCGTCATCATTAAAGGGCCCTAATCTGTCATAATTAAACGGCCCTAATCTGTCATCATTAAAGGGCCCTAATCTGTCATCATTAAAGGGCCCTAATCTGTCATAATTAAACGGCCCTAATCTGTCATCATTAAAGGGCCCTAATCTGTCATCATTAAAGGGCCCTAATCTGTCGTCATTAAAGGGCCCTAATCTGTCATCATTAAAGGGCCCTAATCTGTCATAATAATAATCTGTTCTTTTCCAATCCTTCTTTAACTGATAACAGTAGTTCAGAGATATCTGAATTTCTAAATTACTTTTCCAGTCTCTAAATCTTGTTATTGTTTTCATTTCGATGCCCCGCCCTCCACCGTTTCACCAATCAGAAAGTCTGTGATCCGGGCGCCAGAACTCACCGCGTGGAGCTAATCTCACTGGTAAAGTACCATGTGGAGCTAATCTCACTGGTAAAGTACCATGTGGAGCAGAACTAAAAAAGGTCTCGTTATGATTCTCAAATCATTAACGACAAAACAAGGAATAAAACCAGGATTTCTATCTTTGTGAAAAAGGTGTTGGTTATAGATTTGTTGTTGACAAAACTCTTGTCTATTCAGCTGTTATGGTCCCAGCTGGATTCGTCTGCATATCTGGCAACCTGAGTCAGGGAGAGTGGGAGAGGCTGCAGTACCACTTTTGGCCACATGTTTGCACACTTCTCCTTTAACTATAATAAATGAATATACATTGCTCAGAGATTTCATTACAACCACAACCTTTACACTGGAACAGAATCATTCAATTGAGTTTTTATTTTCTAAACCTGTATTTTTTTGTGACTTTGCATTTTTGATCATTTGATTTAAATGCAGCCAAGTAGTTTAACGTATTTTGGTGGAGTTGGTGAATATAAACGAAACACAGACGCCGTCCTTGATGGATTCTAAAGACTAAACGTCAGGCTTCATAATGAACGACCGCTGTCATCGTCTGCGTCGCCGCCGCAGTGAACCGCAACATTAGCGTGTGATGGATAAGCTAACACTTAGCTGTGGCACTGCCCATCGCAATTTGTTGATTCCACTCCAGAGCCCGACTATCTTTATGAAGCCAAAGTTAGGCCCATTATGAGGACGAGATGTGGATGCGGAGCACGGGGTCTGGACGAGCGGTGGGAGATTGACGGGATGTGACTGTGACGCTCCACTCATCAGCAGCAGTGACAGGACTCTGACTGATGAGGCCTGATGTGTGAACGAGGCTGCGACGGGAAGGAATGACATCATGGGCGTGTCGTGGTGAAGGCCGCGGTGGATCGGTGGTTAAAGAGACGTTTATTTATTCACAACCTTCCATGTCCCATTCACAGCCCTGTGTCCGCTTTGTGGTCCTGTGCGTAGCTAGCTTAACGTAGCCACAGAGTCATCCACTGTGGCTATAGCTGCAGGTGAAAGCCAGGTCCAATCAGACCTCTGAAGCTAAGCAGGGCAGGGATTGGTTAGCGCTGTGATGGGAGACCCCTGGGAACAGCAGATGCCACAGTGGGGCGGCTGTGGCTGTAAAGTGCCAAACTGTGGTTGTGTCCTGGTGTGTGTGTGAACGGTTGGTGGTGGCCCAGAGTGGTTGCCTTGTTTATGTCAGTGTGCCCCAGGGCAGCTGTGGCTACAACAATAGTTTATTCCCCCTTGTATGGAGTGAATAAATAATGAAGTGTCTTTGAGTGTCCTGAAAAGCACTGTATAAAACCAAAGCATTATTGAAATTATTATTGTTATGATTATTATCATCCAGCCAACGTCAACTTCACGCTACACCAACAACATGGAGCTCTTGAATCAGAATAATTAATCAATCCAGTGCAGGGGTGGCAATGGCTCAGTTGGTAGAGCAATGGCCTTTGAGCCTGAAGGTCATGGGTTCGAGGCCACCACTGATGTCTGCTGCCGTTGTGTCCTTGGGCAAGACACTTAACCCCACTTTGCCTGAAGCCCCCGCTGAAAGATCTCAGCTCCTGTGGACTCAGCACCTGCAGGAGGATCAGTGAGGGGCTGGTGCTCTGACTGCCACCCCCACCCAGACATGGACAAAGGGGAAGAAAATGGATGGACTGTCCCAGTGATACCTCCATCCACACACTTACTCACACACATGTCATTCAGCCAACTTCAGCTGTGTCTAATGAGCCGTTCACACCGGATCATGTGGCAAGTTTACCTCAAACGTTTTTCTCAAAAATGTCCAAAATGACCTGCGCTGGCGTGCTTGCAATACCACTCCGGGCCAGTGGGGGTGGACCCAGAATAAGAATGGTCCAAATCAGGGTGGTCCAAAAGTGGTTCTTGGTCCAAAAGTGGTTCTCTTCAATGTTGAATGTTGAAGGGAGTATATGTTTTTGGACCAGTCTAGTTTAGTCGCTGTGGACTTTTGAATGCACTCGTTAAATGAATGGGGCTAATGCAGCTGACACCATTTTGAAACTGGCCATAGACGGCGAAGGTGATGTCACATGAGTTTCAACGGTGGAGAAAGGAGTGACTATGTTAATATTTACAGTCTGTGGGTGATTCCCAAGTTAGTGATTGCATTTCTTGACCTTTGAATGTCTTGAATCAGCTTTTGTGGAGAATAAATTGGATCCTGTTGATATAAAGTAAAGACAATCATGAGCAGCATCTTCCCTGCAGCCTCAGAAGTGTCCGCTCTCCTGAAATTGAGAAACTTTTCCCCGTCTTTCTCTGATGACAATCTGCCGAACGCCTCCGGCTCGGGGCTCGCAGGTGTCACAGGCGATGTCAGATGCTCGCTAACCCAAAAGCAAACAAACATTGGTGTCGGCGGGGCCCAGACTTGGCACGAGCGTCCACTGGCTCCGTCCCGAGTCCCCTCCAGCTTCATCTGCAGCTCTCACAATAATTACAGCCTGGAGTCAGGAGCGTCCAACCGAGACCGCATTTCTTCAGTCTGGGTTTGGTGAGTTCTGCTCTGGTGTCGCCCAAGATGACACAGAACCTCTCTTTCTGCAAAACATTATCAAAGTATCAAACCTTTTCCACACTGACCCGTGTCTGTGGCGGTGCATGGATAGAAACACAGTGTGACGTTTTGATCTGCAGTAAAGTGAGTCAGTAAGTCAGGTTTATTTATTTAACCCAAAGCACTTTACAATCGTTCAGAGTTCAGATAATTATTCCATTCTCTCCCCACGGTGATGATGGAAGCCAGACGCCGAACACACCGGACCATCAAAGCCCCAATCAACACCATCCCATCAGTCACTCACCTACGTAGACACGGGGAGGACATGCAAACTCCACTCAGAAAAGGCCCTGTTCTGACCGGGATTCGAACCCAGGACCTTCTTGCAGAGAAACCACCGTGCCGCCAAAGTAAAGTCCGGTAAAGTGGAAAGAGGAGTAATTATTGTAGCAGTGACTTTTGAACTCCAGGGCTGAAAATGTCCTTATCACTGCAGCTGGATATGAACACTATCTACAGTATGTGCAGAATATAAGACCAGAAAGAGACCAGAAAGAGAATCCAGAGAGAGAGACCAGAGAGAGACCAGAGAGAGACCAGAGAGAGACCAGAGAGAGACCAGAGAGAGACCAGAGAGAGACCAGAGAGAGACCAGAGAGAGACCAGAGAGAGACCAGAGAGAGACCAGAGAGAGACCAGAGAGAGGCCGGAGAGAGAGAGACCAAAGAGAGACCTGAGAGAGAGACTAGAGAGACCAGAGAGAGACCAGAGAGGGACCAGAGAGAGACCAGAGAGAGACCAGAGAGAGACCAGAGAGAGGCCGGAGAGAGACCAGAGAGAGAGACCAGAGAGAGACCAGAGAGAGGCCGGAGAGAGAGAGACCAAAGAGAGACCTGAGAGAGAGACTAGAGAGACCAGAGAGAGACCAGAGAGAGACCTGAGAGAGACCAGAGAGAGACCAGAGAGGGACCAGAGAGAGACCAGAGAGAGACCAGAGAGAGACCAGAGAGAGGCCGGAGAGAGACCAGAGAGAGACCAGAGAGAGACCAGAGAGAGGCCGGAGAGAGACCAGAGAGAGACCAGAGAGAGACCAGAGAGAGGCCGGAGAGAGAGAGACCAAAGTGAGACCTGAGAGAGACCAGAGAGAGACCAGAGAGGGACCAGAGAGAGACCAGAGAGAGACCAGAGAGAGACCAGAGAGAGACCAGAGAGAGACCAGAGAGAGACCAGAGAGAGACCAGAGAGAGGCCGGAGAGAGAGAGACCAAAGAGAGACTTGAGAGAGAGACCAGAGAGAGACCAGAGAGAGACCAGAGAGAGAGAGACCAGAGAGTAAAATATAAAATAATAAGAGAGAATAAAATAAATATAAAAAGTAAAACATCACGGACTTCCACTTCTGCCCTATGGAGTGAGCAGTGCACCTACGGCGGCTTCGCGTAAATGTATTGATTAAAAAGTTTCTGGGTCGGAGAAATAAGTCTTTACTTGCTACAACACTTACTGGCTGCGCGAGCTACGATATGCCACCAAAAAACCAAAGAAGATACACTCAGCAGACTCTTCAGACAGCCGCAGTCTTATCGGCTAACGACTCGGCTAACACTCCAGCTAACGCACATGAATCGGCCGTAGAAGAGGTTAGCAACATGGCGGAAGCTACACTGCTAGCCACGGATCAACCGGAGGAGTCCCCTCTCACGGTACAAACTCTGAAGAGCGCACTGCAAACACTCAGGGAAGGCTTATCAGTGGATATTCAAACACAGATGGGGAGAATGAAATCCGATATCCAGAGACAAATCACCGCTCTGCGACAGGAGGCTAAGGCTGATGGTGATGCATTGAGACGAGAGCTATCGGAGCATACTAGCAGGCTAAATTACAACCATGAGGAAATCAAACGGGCACACATTGAGATTGAACAGACCCTCAATGATTACAGCGACAGATTGATCACGCTGGAAAAAGCACATGGATCGCTGGAAAAAGAGTACAAGAAAGTTTCTGAAAAATGCATGGACTTGGAAAATAGAAGCAGAAGGCAAAATCTACGTATTATTGGGATCAAAGAAGGTGCAGAAGGAGGTGATCCCCGTCACTTTGTAGCGCGTTTTCTGCAACAAGTTTTGGGGCCGGAAAACTTTACTTCCCCCCCGACAATCGACCGGGCACACAGAACCCTAGCCCCAAAACCAACACTAGGTGACCGCCCCCGTGCAATTCTTGCCCGTATGCATTACTTCACAGAGAAAGAAACAATCTTGAGACTTTCCAGAGAAAAAGGAAAGCTCTCCTACGATGGTTCCGTTGTACACATTTTTCCAGACATCTCCCCAGAGGTGGGCCGCCTCAGAGCCTCATTCAACCAAGTGAAGCCCAAACTACGAGACGCAGGAATCCCATACAGCCTGTATTACCCAGCGAAGATGACAATAACGGTGAAAGGAACCAGGCACGTGTTCACAGAGCCACAAGCAGTGGAGGAGTTCATCCGTAATATCGCACCAACAGCCAACGGAGATAAAGACGACTAAAGCAAGTAAACAAAGTAAAGGACTACTCTGGGAGCAAGACAGACAAAAAGACTGAATGCAATCGAAAGAAAAGAGGTTTGGCTTCTCGGACAGTGTTATATAAATATTGCAACTTTGTATAAGGTACCATCTTACTCGGGCGTTTATACTTTTGATATAACTTGGGAGGAATCTTTTATTTATTTCTATTTTAAGATGTGTGACTGCGTAATAGCAGACGTACATCTCCCAATTTATTTTTCCATGTATGTATACATATTATACATCTCTTTAGTTATTTGTAGTTATTTTACCTCTTTACTTTTGACTCGCTCCTAGATAGTTTTATTAGGTTAGACCCAGAGACAAACAAAATAGAAATAATGTTCTTAATTACTTACCAATAGCGAAGTTTAGTGAGAAGTTTTGAGAGTTAGTTTCCTCTCAGTTAAAGTAGTTAGTCCTTACAATCAGGTCTTTCATTTGGGGAAAGACAGAGAGGGGTGGGTGGGTTTATGTTCTGTTTTTTGTTTCTCTTTCTTTGTGTGTGTGGATGTGTATGGATGTTTTCCCATTCCCCCTTGTTCCCCCAAGGATGGGTCCAGACTACAAAGCAAACGTGAGTACTTCCAAAATATGAGTGTGTTACGAAACATTGTCAAATTTGTGACTTGGAACTGTAAGGGTATAAACGGAACTGTGAAACGAGGCAATATACTAGCTCATTTAGAAAAACTTGGTGCAGACATTGGTTTTTTACAAGAGACTCATCTGAAGGATGGTGATCACAATAAGCTGTGTAAAAAATGGATCGGACAAATATATCACTCCCATTATAGCGATAAAAGTAGAGGTGCTGCAATAATTATAAAAAGATCAATACCATTTGTTATGGAAGAAGTAATTCAAGATAAAAAGGGCAGGTATGTTATTGTTACAGGAACTCTTCATAACATCCCAATTACAATGATCAGTATATATGCCCCTAATATTGACGACAATCAATTTATGTTATCACTTCTTTCAGCTGTACCTCACATGGATACGCACAAAGTTATTTTTGGCGGAGATTTCAACTTGATACTCAACCCACAACTGGATAAATCTTCACCGAGAGCAGCAGCCCTGACAAAATCAGCCAAGTCCATTCATAACTTCATGAATGCCTGTAAAGTAGTAGACCCTTGGAGAGAGTTACATCCTAACAAAAAAGAATATTCATTCTTTTCGCCGGTACATCACTCCTACTCTAGGATTGATTTCTTCCTAATTGATCACGATTTATTACCAAAAGTACATAGCTCTGAATATAAAGCCATTGTCCTGTCAGACCATACAGTAGCCCAGTACTCCTTGAAATGTCTTTTGGATACAAATCAACAAAGGTATGGAGACTTAACAATTCCTTGTTAATCGACCAAAAAGGAATAGAAGAAATAAGAAAACATCTAGATTTATTTCAAAATACTAATGATACACCAGATGTATCAAAAAGCACATTCTGGGAAGCCCAAAAAGCCTACTTACGCGGGCAGATAATTTCATGGAGCAGTTATAAAAATAAAAAAAAGCGAGAAAAAGAAAGTGAAATATTAAACAAAATCGTAGAAACAGACAGACTATACCAAATTTCTCCCACTTCTGACTTGTATAATAAAAGACAGTCTCTGCAGACAGAACTGAATTTGATGTACACTACTGAAACGACCAGACTGCTAACACGCTTAAGGCATAAACATTATGAATATGGAGAGAAAATGGGCCGACAACTAGCATACCAAATAAAGGAACAGGAGGCTTCGAGATCAATAACCAAAATAAAGACTCGGACTGGACATATAACTATTGAGCCAAGGGAAATTAATGACACTTTTAAAGCCTTTTATTCTAATTTGTATACATCCGAATCCAAAAAAGACCCTAAAGTAATAGATAACTTTCTGAAGAATCTTGTTATTCCCCAAATCAGTGAAAACCACAAGAGTGTATTAGAAGAACAAATAACATTAACAGAAATAAAACAAGCCATACTTTCAATGCAGACATCAAAATCTCCTGGTCCAGACGGATTTACCGCGGAGTTTTACAAGACATTTAAGGACCAAATATCTCCGACCCTACTAGAAGTATTTAATGAGGCAATAACTAAGGGGACTCTCCCACCGTCTTTCTATGAAGCCAGCATTTCACTTATATTAAAGTCTGGGAAGGACCCCTTGGACCCTGGCTCATACAGACCTATTAGCCTTCTTAATGTAGATTATAAAATCCTAGCAAAGATATTAGCACTACGCCTTGAAAATATACTCCCCACTATTATTTTCAAAGACCAAACAGGGTTTATCAAAGATCGGCACTTGTTTTTTAACATTAGGAAACTATTTAAAGTAATCTATACTGGGAAAGATAAAAACACACAGGAACTGCTGCTCTCGCTGGACGCTGAGAAGGCCTTTGACAGGGTCGAGTGGGACTATCTCTTCTCGGCCCTGTCAGGGTTTGGTTTTGGCCCAATTTTTGTATCTTTGATTGAGTTACTGTACTTCCATCCTCAAGCCTCTGTCCGCACCAACAATACTCACTCTTCTTACTTTCCCTTAGAACGTTCAACTCGTCAAGGTTGCCCCTTATCCCCCCTATTATTTGCAATAGCAATTGAACCTTTGGCCATAGCCCTAAGAACAAACATGGGATACTCTGGCATAATCAGAGGCGATACTGAGCATAAGGTTTTGTTGTATGCAGATGATTTATTGCTCTTTGTATCAAACGGCGAGAAATCCTTGCCTGTTATAATGTCCACTTTGAGTGAATTTGGGTCAATATCAGGATACAAAACAAATTTTTCAAAAAGTGTGCTTTTTCCAATAATGAACGCCTCAAGACAGCTACCAACCTTTTTCAAAGCATCTCCATTCACAATATCAGACACTTTTAAATATCTAGGAATTACAGTCACTAAAGAGTTTTCAGGTCTTTTCAAACATAACTTTTCTATCCTATTTGATCAGATGAAACAGAACCTAGACAAATGGATGAATCTCCCGATCTCGATGGTGGGAAGAATTAACATTATACAAATGAATGTCTTGCCAAAATTCCTGTTCCTGTTTCAGTGTATCCCTTATTATATTACCAAGTCTTTTTTCAACAAATTGGATAGTCTCATTTCCCAATTTATCAATCAATCAATCAACGTTTATTTGTAGAGCGCCTTTCC
Organism: Knipowitschia caucasica; assembly: GCA_964034765.1. Classification (NCBI taxonomy): domain Eukaryota; kingdom Metazoa; phylum Chordata; class Actinopteri; order Gobiiformes; family Gobiidae; genus Knipowitschia; species Knipowitschia caucasica. The sequence goes on along the minus strand of OZ035829.1, from coordinate 1,086,917 downwards.
TACACAAGGCAACGCAAAGCGCTTCACATCCCCTATCACATCATGCATAAATCAAACACATTAAGAGCACAAGATATATTAAAAACATTAAAAATAAAATCACAAAAATTAAAAACCTTTAAACATTAAAATCACAGATGGGACTAAAATCATAAATAGTCACAGTGCATTAAAAAGATTAAAGATAAAAACAAAGATGAAAAGATAAAATCATTCAGTTGTATATGCGCAGCTAAACAGAATTGTTTTGAGCCTAGATTTAAAAGATGCCAGAGTAGACGCCTGTCTCACATTCTCAGGAAGACGGTTCCAGACTCTAGCCGCATGAATCTGAAATGCAGTTTGCCCATGTCTAGTACCGACTCTGGGCACTAACAGGAGTCCAGTCCCTGTGCTCCTCAGAGTCCGGGTCGGTTCATATGGCACAAACATGTCATGGATGTACCTTGGCGCGAGACCATGGAGAGACTTGTACACAAGTAAAGCTGCTTTGAAGTCTATTCTCTGAGGAACAGGAAGCCAGTGCAGAGACCTGAGAACTGGACTAATGTGGTCGTACTTCCTAGTTCTGGTCAGGACTCGAGCTGCTGCATGTTGAATGTACTGCAGCTGTTTTACAGCCTGTTTGGCCAGACCTGTGAGCAGGCCATTGCAATAGTCTAACCGACTGGAGACAAAAGCGTGTATAAGAGTCTCCAAGTCTGCCTTAGACACTATGTTTTTAATTTTAGCAATGTTTTTTAGGTGGTAATAAGCTGCTGATGTTACAGATTTTATGTGGCTTTTGAAATTTAAGTCTGAGTCCATTATCACTCCTAGATTTCTGACCTGATTTGAGGGTTGTAGAGAGAGAGCCTGGAGGTGACAAATAACGCTCTCTCTTTGTTTCTGGGGTCCGAAAACAATTATTTCAGTTTTGTCGGTGTTTAGTTGGAGAAAGTTATTTTGCATCCAATCACCGATTTGCTGGACACAGTGAAGGAGCGAGTCCACTGGTTCATGCTCTCCTGCTGTCAGGGACACATAGACCTGAGTATCGTCAGCGTAATTGTGATAAGAGACATTATTACTGTGAATCAACTGACCTAGAGGCAACATGTAAATATTAAACAGAAGAGGACCCAGGATTGACCCCTGTGGCACTCTGCAGGTCAGGGCCAAGTGGTCTGAGGTACAGTTTTCGATCTCCACAAAAAACTTTCTGTCTTGTAAATAGGACCTAAACCAGCTTAGGGCGGTGCCAGCAACACCAACCCAGTCCTCAAGTCTCTGAATGAGGATGCCATGATCAATAGTGTCAAAAGCAGCACTTAAATCTCACAGAAAAAGGACTGAGACTTTTCCTGCGTCAGTGTTTAGTTTGATGTCATTTGTTACCTTTATTAGCGCGGTCTCAGTGCTGTGGTGGGGTCTAAACCCTGACTGGAACATATCATAAGCGTTATTGATTATTAAAAATTCTGTAAGTTGTTTATAGGCAACTTTTTCTAGAATTTTTCCCATGAAAGGCAGATTTGAAATGGGCCGATAATTTTTGAGTGCCAGGGCTTCCAGACTCCTCTTTTTTAGGAGGGGCCTGATGACCGCCGTTTTCAAGGCCATTGGGAATGTTCCAGATTCAAGAGACATATTAACTATTTGTGTAAGTGAAGGTAAAAGACTGCTCAGAACTGACTTGAGAAATCTAGGAGGTAATACATCCAGGCTGCATGTGGAGGAACTCAGACTAGTGATTATCTCCTGGACAGTTTCAATTTGTACTGGTGTAAAGTGCGTCAGCCCAAAAAGCCTCACTGGCGGTTGGATTATTATTTCTATCGTGGAGGTGATGGCGTTTTTGATACCTTGGACTTTGTCATTAAAGAACTGAGCAAACTCATTACATTTAGATTTGGAAGTAAGTTCTGATGGCATCTTAACAGGGGGATTCGTCAATCTATTTACTGTTGAAAACAGAACACGTAGATTGTTGCTACAGCCTTCAATAGTTTCAGAAAAGTACATTTCCCTCGTTCTACGTAGTTCCCTGTTAAAATTGCACAACGCATCTTTGAAGATCTCATGGTTCAACTTTGAGATTTGACTTTCGCCACTTCCGCTCGGCCTTCCGGCACTCTCTCTTCTGTGCCCTGACCGAGTCTGCTTTAGTCCATGGCGCTTTTTGCTTGTTTGTAACTATTTTAACCTTTACAGGAGCAATTGTATCCAGAACATTCAAAACAGTGGTGGTGACAGAATCAAGTAATTCATCTACAGTAACACACAACGTGTTCTCA
>OZ035829.1:1077141-1079641 GCA_964034765.1 Knipowitschia caucasica | reverse complement strand
GCTCTACATTAGACTCTGCTCTACGTCAGACCCTGCTCTACATTAGACTCTGCTCTACGTCAGACCCTGCTCTACATTAGACTCTGCTCTATGTCAGACCCTGCTCTACATTAGACTCTGCTCTACGTCAGACTCTGCTCTACATTAGACCCTGCTCTACATCAGACTCTGCTCTACATCAGACTCTGCTCTACATCAGACTCTGCTCTATATCAGACTCTGCTCTACATTAGACCCTGCTCTACATCAGACTCTGCTCTACATCAGACTCTGCTCTACGTCAGACTCTGCTCTATATCAGACTCTGCTCTACACTGTGGGTCTGATGTGGCGTCGCTGGTGCAGGACTCTGCGGTAAATATTTTTATTTTTGTGATGTCTTTCTTCTCTGGACGTAGAGTCTGTAAAGAATAATAAAAATGTAGAGTAAATTTAACATTTTAAGCAAATGCTGTTTGAAAAATCTCTGTGTTCAAAGCCACAAACAGAACTCTCAGACTGTTCAATCCTGATGTTTCCATGACACATGTGCCTTTCTCCGTCAGAGATCAATAAACTCTTATCTTATAACTCAATAGAATAAAATCACAACACAACAACTTCTCCATCCCATGTTCCGCGTCCCGCTCGGTGCAGGTCTTTAGAAGACCCTGAAACGGCGACACACGGAGGACTAACCTATAAGCTCTGTGGGTCCATCTGAAAAGCCTCAGCCTGAGCCTGGGCCATGTTTCAGGTGTTTGGTATAATTTGCCTTCTCTCCAGAGTCCAATCAACTCCATCTCTGCTACGAGAGCACGAGCGAGAAAACAACCATTCATCAGCGTCGCAGAGAAAAGGCCATTGACACTCGCCAGCTCCTGACTTATGCTTGTGTTAATTTATGCGTCCGCAGGGAGGCGTAAACAATTACAATTACTCGCGGCGGTCGCGGTAAATCAGTGTAAATCTGTAGTAAAACACGGACCGCACGAGTCCAGAGGAAGCGGTGTCATTAGTGTGAGGTATAGAGGGTACAGAGGCTGAGGCAGTGGGTACAGAGGCTGAATGTGAGGTACAGAGACTGAGGCAGTGGGTACAGAGGCTGAATGTGAGGTACAGAGACTGAGGCAGAGGGTTCAGAGGCTGAGTGTGAGGTACAGAGGCTGAATGTGAGGTACAGAGACTGAGGCAGTGGGTACAGAGGCTGAATGTGAGGTACAGAGACTGAGGCAGAGGGTTCAGAGGCTGAGTGTGAGGTACAGAGGCTGAGGCAGTGGGTACCAAGGGCGTAGGTTTGCGTGGGGACCATGGGGACATGTCCCCACCAATATTTGGTGAGGACTAAAGTCTCCACCAAAATGACATGTGTCCCGGGACCCGGACGGTCCGGGACACATGTCTTCCGTTTGTGCATACGTCGCGCCTCCTCCTCGCCTCCAGAGCAACAGCAGCAGCAGCAGCACGTGACCCGTTCCGTTCTCTGCAGTGATTGGCTGTCTTCTTCAGCGCCAAACTGAAGCACTGAGCGACTGTTTAATTTTTAAAAGTTAGCCAGCGTGAAGCAAGTGTTTTTTTTCGTTCCCTGAGCGTTGTAGCACGTGAGTAATCAGAGGAAAGTACTGTAGATCTATTACCATTCAAAGTACTTACGTTATTTCTAATCTGTCAGCGCACTGTTTAATGTTCCGAGGAGCTCACACGGCACAGAGACAGAACAGAACTGGCTCCAATAAAGAAACAGGTTGGTTGAAAGGCTGAAAAAATACTTATTGTGCTCTTACTATCCAAAATGTATGAGTGGGTGTGTTGTGTGAATCAGGATAAACTAGGGATGAAAATATTCCACGGATCCACGATTTACAACCTTTATCTGCTGATAATGTAATTTCTGTGAAATGTGTGACAGCGGGCACTTGCTGTTATTTGCTCTAAGCACATTCAAGCGATGCACTCGAATGTGCACGTCCTGGTGCAGCTGCTGCCGCTTTGTAATGACAGCCGCGGCGCTCAGTGAAAGCACAGCTCTAACATGGTACCGAGCTCGGACCATATGCAGACAGAACCATGTTGCAAGTGCGGGTCTCCCTCGTATCTCCCCCGTTTCTCCCCTGTGTCTCTGACATGTCTCTCCCCTGACTCTTCCCAAAGCGCAACCAGCGCTCCCGAAATTAAAGCTCGGATACCTAAATTTTCCATTGCGTTAACGATGCATGCTGGTTGTGCGCAAAACACACCACAACAGGTCATTTAAGTTTTTATTTTGCATACTTGAGAGCCCTGTGAGTCATTACTTGCCTTTTTGGGTTGAGAGTGGAATAAAAAAAAGAAATTATAGACAAATCCACACTGTTACTTATTGCCAAACTCTTGTTAACTCATTGTATTGAGAAATACTATGTAACTTTTGACATTGGCCAAGTTATATAAATGATTCTGCAGTTCATGTATATGAATGTCTGTTTTTGATTGTCTATACCTTCTTATATAATTTAGAAAAAATGCCACCTCCACAAAAAAA
>OZ035829.1:999641-1072141 GCA_964034765.1 Knipowitschia caucasica | reverse complement strand
CGCAGAGAGAGACGCAGACAGAGGCGCAGACAGAGGCGCAGAGAGAGGCGCAGAGAGAGGCGCAGACAGAGGCGCAGACAGAGGCGCAGACAGAGGCGCAGACAGAGGCGCAGAGAGAGGCGCAGACAGAGGCGCAGAGAGAGGCGCAGACAGAGGCACAGACAGAGGCGCAGACAGAGGCGCAGAGAGAGGCGCAGACAGAGGCGCAGAGAGAGGCGCAGACAGAGGCGCAGACAGAGGCGCAGACAGAGGCGCAGAGAGAGGCGCAGAGAGAGGCGCAGACAGAGGCGCAGACAGAGGCGCAGAGAGAGGCGCAGACAGAGGCGCAGACAGAAACGCAGACAGAGGCGCAGAGAGAGGCGCAGAGAGAGGCGCAGACAGAGGCGCAGACAGAGGCACAGACAGAGGCACAGACAGAGGCGCAGAGCGAGGCGCAGACAGAGGCGCAGACAGAGACTCAGACAGAGGCGCAGACAGAGGCGCAGACAGAGGCGCAGAGAGAGGCGCAGACAGAGGCGCAGAGAGAGTTGCAGAGCGAGGGGATGATGGATGGAGCGGGAGCAGCAGCGGGCCATGGATCACCGGGCACAGCTTTTATGAGTTATGTGGAGGGAGGCAGCGGGCCATACATTTAAATACACTGCAGTCGGAGAAGAGAGGTCTGTGGGACGAGAACATATGGCCTTCTGCACAGAGTGGTCCAAATTACTCAAACTGTGGGTAAAGGTGTGTGGAGACAGGAGTTACTGTCATCATTAAAGGGCCCTAATCTGTCCTCATTAAAGGGCCCTAATCTGTCATCATTAAAGGGCCCTAATCTGTCCTCATTAAAGGGCCCTAATCTGTCATCATTAAAGGGCCCTAATCTGTCATAATAATAATCTGATCTTTTCCAATACTTCTTTAACTGATAACAGTAGTTATCAGATATCAGATATCTGAATTTCTAAATTACTTTTCCAGCCCCTAAATCTTGTTATTGTTTTCATTTCGATGTCCCGCCCTCCACCGTTTCACCAATCAGAAAGTCTGTGATCCGGGCGTCAGAACTCACCGCGTGGAGCTAATCTCACTGGTAAAGTACCATGTGGAGCTAATCTCACTGGTAAAGTACCATGTGGAGCTAATCTCACTGGTAAAGTACCATGTGGAGCTAATCTCACTGGTAAAGTACCATGTGGAGCTAATCTCACTGGTAAAGTACCATGTGGAGCTAATCTCACTGGTAAAGTACCATGTGGCACAGAACTAAAAAAGGTCTCGTTATGATTCTCAAATCATTAACGACAAAACAAGGAATAAAACCAGGATTTCTATCTTTGTGAAAAAGGTGTTGGTTATAGATTTGTTGTTGACTAAACTCTTGTCTATTCAGCTGTTATGGTCCCAGCTGGATTCGTCTGCATATCTGGCAACCTGAGTCAGGGACAGTGGGAGAGGCTGCAGTACCACTTTAGGCCACATGTTTACACACTGCTCCTTTAAACTATTTGGAGGAGAATCCAACGACTGAAATAAAACTGATAAATATCCAGTGCATGACAAACTATAAACACAAGTCATTTATAAAACAGTGCAACAAAGGTACAATCTGGAGCATTTAAAGCTAGAATTGTATTTCAGTAACACACACTGCCCCACACTGCAAAAAGTGATGACAAATAAGTCTAAAATTGCTCAAATTTGGCAAAATGGGACTTAAAACCAGATTCTCAGATGGGACAAAACAAAACAATCTTGTTTTACAAAGACACAGAAATGTCTCTTTTGGAATTAATTCTTGAAATACGACTAAATTAACTCAAATTAAGGGAAAAAACACTCAATTCAAGCATTTTTTTAAACCTCATTTTATCATTTTTTGTAGTGCATACAAATAAACAAACAAAACAGTGAACCAGAAAACCAGCTGCCATTGGATCGTCTGCGTTAGATGAATAAATGCTTATAAATAACTGATTAAAAACAAAATATGGCTAAAAACAGCGTAAATCAAAACCCAAACCTCAGGAGGAAAAATATGTAAAAAACGTTACATTTGGCACCGGTTCATAAACTAAAACCGTAAACGTAAAGCAGACACAGAACAGAACACATGATCAACACTGAGTCACTGTGGCGCCCCCTGCAGGTCAAAGCCAGATACTGTCAGACCTCTGAAGCTAAGCAGGGCAGGGCCTGGTTAGTACTGTGATGGGAGACCTCTGGGAACAGGTGCCACAGTGGGGCGGCTGTAAACTGTGGTTGTGTCCTTGGGCAAGACACTTCCCCCAGATTAGAATGAGTCTGGTGTGTGAATGGTTGGTGGTGGTGGGAGGGGCCGATGGCACAGACTAGATTCTGAGTCTGAGCGGTCAGATGGATGACCCACTGGAGATGGCGGCTGTGTGCTCTTGGGCAAGACACTACAATGAATGAATGAAGTAGCAGGTGATTGGTTCCTTGATTTAAAGTGCTTTGAGAGCATTAAAAAGGCAGAAAATCCCTTTATAAATGAAACCTTTTGAGTTGGAAGTCAGTAACTTGCAAAGACAATATTTAAAAACTGATACCATTTGGTCTCCGCTCACAATAAGACGATAAAAAGATAATAAATATTCCAGCCAAATCTTTAAAAATCTTTCATTGTTTGTTTGCATTAAAAAGGACAGATTGTGGGATCGCCTCTCCACAGATCTGACCCGGTTTACTCTGTGGTCCTCTGTTCTCCAGATTTTTTAAGTGCACTTTTAAAAAACATAAACCCCTGCTCTCTCTCTCCATCTGCTCTCTCTCCATCTGCTCTCTCTGCCTCTGCTCTCTCTCCCTCTGCTCTCTCTCTCCCTCTGCTCTCTCTGCCTCTGCTCTCTCTCTCCCTCTGCTCTCTCTCCCTCTGCTCTCTCTCCCTCTGCTCTCTCTCCCTCTGCTCTCTCTGCCTCTGCTCTCTCTCTGCCTCTGCTCTCTCTCCCTCTGCTCTCTCCCTGCTCTCTCCCTGCTCTCTCTCCCTCTGCTCTCTCTGCCTCTGCTCTCTCTCCCTCTGCTCTCTCTGCCTCTGCTCTCTCTCCCTCTGCTCTCTCTCTCCCTCTGCTCTCTCTCCCTGCTCTCTCTCCCTCTGCTCTCTCTCTCCCTCTGCTCTCTCTGCCTCTGCTCTCTCTGCCTCTGCTCTCTCTCTCCCTCTGCTCTCTCTCCCTCTGCTCTCTCTCCCTCTGCTCTCTCTCCCTCTGCTCTCTCTCCCTCTGCTCTCTCTCCCTCTGCTCTCTCTCTGCCTCTGCTCTCTCTCCCTCTGCTCTCTCCCTGCTCTCTCTCCCTCTGCTCTCTCTGCCTCTGCTCTCTCTCCCTCTGCTCTCTCTGCCTCTGCTCTCTCTCCCTCTGCTCTCTCTCTCCCTCTGCTCTCTCTCCCTGCTCTCTCTCCCTCTGCTCTCTCTGCCTCTGCTCTCTCTCCCTCTGCTCTCTCTCCCTCTGCTCTCTCTCTCCCTCTGCTCTCTCTGCCTCTGCTCTCCCTGCTCTCTCTCTCTCTCTCCCCTGCTCTCTCTCTCCCTGCTCTCTCTCCCTCTGCTCTCTCTCTCCCTGCTCTCTCTCCCTGCTCTCTCTCCCTGCTCTCTCTCCCTCTGCTCTCTCTCTCCCTGCTCTCTCTCTCCCTGCTCTCTCTCCCTCTGCTCTCTCTCTCCCTGCTCTCTCTCTCCCTGCTCTCTCTCTCCCTGCTCTCTCTCCCCCTGCTCTCTCTCCCTGCTCTCTCTCCCTCTGCTCTCTCTCTCCCTCTGCTCTCTCTGCCTCTGCTCTCTCTGCCTCTGCTCTCTCTCTCCCTCTGCTCTCTCTCCCTCTGCTCTCTCTCCCTCTGCTCTCTCTCCCTCTGCTCTCTCTCCCTCTGCTCTCTCTCCCTCTGCTCTCTCTCTGCCTCTGCTCTCTCTCTCCCTCTGCTCTCTCCCTGCTCTCTCTCCCTCTGCTCTCTCTGCCTCTGCTCTCTCTCCCTCTGCTCTCTCTGCCTCTGCTCTCTCTCCCTCTGCTCTCTCTCTCCCTCTGCTCTCTCTCTCCCTCTGCTCTCTCTCCCTGCTCTCTCTCCCTCTGCTCTCTCTGCCTCTGCTCTCTCTCCCTCTGCTCTCTCTCCCTGCTCTCTCTCTCTCTCCCTGCTCTCTCTCCCTCTGCTCTCTCTGCCTCTGCTCTCTCTCCCCCTGCTCTCTCTCCCTCTGCTCTCTCTCCCCCTGCTCTCTCTCCCCCTGCTCTCTCTCTCCCTGCTCTCTCTCCCTCTGCTCTCTCTCTCCCTGCTCTCTCTCCCTGCTCTCTCTCCCTCTGCTCTCTCTCTCCCTGCTCTCTCTCCCTCTGCTCTCTCTCTCCCTGCTCTCTCTCTCCCTGCTCTCTCTCCCCCTGCTCTCTCTCCCTGCTCTCTCTCTCCCTGCTCTCTCTCTCCCTGCTCTCTCTCCCTCTGCTCTCTCTCCCCCTGCTCTCTCTCTCCCTGCTCTCTCTCTCTCCCTGCTCTCTCTCTCCCTGCTCTCTCTCCCTCTGCTCTCTCTCTCCCTCCTCTCTCTCTCCCTGCTCTCTCTCCCTCTGCTCTCTCTCCCCCTGCTCTCTCTCTCCCTGCTCTCTCTCCCTCTGCTCTCTCTCCCCCTGCTCTCTCTCTCCCTGCTCTCTCTCTCTCTCCCTGCTCTCTCTCCCTCTGCTCTCTCTCTCCCTGCTCTCTCTCTCCCTGGTCTCTCTCTCCCTGCTCTCTCTCCCTGGTCTCTCTCCCTGTTCTCTCTCCCTGGTCTCTCTCCCTGCTCTCTCTCTCCCTGCTCTCTCTCTCTCTCTGCTCTCTCTCTCTCTGCTCTCTCTCTCCCTGCTCTCTCTCTCCATCTGCGCTCTCTCTGTCCCTCTGCGCTCTCTCTCTCCCTGCTCTCTCTCTCCCTGCTCTCTCTCTCCCTGCTCTCTCTCTCTCTCTGGTCTCTCTCCCTGGTCTCTCTCCCTGCTCTCTCTCTCTCTCTGGTCTCTCTCCCTGCTCTCTCTCCCTGCTCTCTCTCCCTGCTCTCTCTCCCTGCTCTCTCTCTGGTCTCTCTCCCTGCTCTCTCCCTGCTCTCTCCCTGCTCTCTCTCTCCCTGCTCTCTCCCCCACTCCCACAGAAACAGACAAAACAGTATAAAAAGTGCTCCCGTCCGTCTTGACAAAAACAATCGTTTCATCTCTGAATAAGTTATTATTTCATCATCCTGTCGTACAACACGTGCTTCTCGTTCTTCCTTCAGTCTTCCTCTTTGGTCTTTCATTTGCACAGTCCCCTCGCTCCTCGCCAGCCCCCCTGTGTTTCCTGCCTTATTGGATCACGTCAGTCACCCGTCGATCGGTGACATGAGCCTTGAGCCAAATCAGGCGAGGCCTCGTCACCGCGGCCTCCCCCTGTGAGCCTGATGCTGCCAAAAGACACAAGAAAAACTATCATTTCAATCAGTCCGGGGGGAGATAGACGTGGATCACCGTCTGACACACGCCGCTATTGGTGACTTTGAAAAAACTGCCACAGACACCGGAGACTAAGTGTGTGTTTACTGTGGCAAGTGTCTATCAAACAAGACATCCGGCGGTTAAATGTGCCCGTGGGTGCTGCTGTGTGGACGGAGGAGAAGAGTAAAGTGACAGACTGAAGTACCATCTGAGGCCTGGCGTACGCAGCACAGACATCAGAGTGACTGGGGCCCGGCCGGTGGCTGCTGTGAAGAGGTTTGAAAAGATACAGGAGATATTTGTTTGTTTTATTCTCTTGTTTTCTCTGACGTCGAAACGTTAATCCCGCCAAAGAGGAGAGCTACTTTATGCCAGATTTAGCCAAAGCTGGTTTCCATCTGCTGTGCCCCTGGGAGGTTAGTGAACACAGGGAAAAAAGTGCTTTCAATTTGGCATCTATTTACAGCCTTATCATGCAGTCTGTCGGGCTTGATCCTAAAGCGTCACATGGAGGAGAGTCTGCTGTTTTTTTACTTTAAAGTGTCTGAAATGTATTATTATATTCACACGACGAGACTAACTGTGAGTATGAAGTTTCAGATCAAATCAACAGCCATAAGCTATAAGACTTTTGAACTCTGTGTGTGTGGGAGACCCGGTCTGGTCTCTCTCTTTTGGCTGCTCTGGGGTCTCTCTGGGGTCTCTCTGGGGTCTCTCTGGGGTCTCTCTGGGGTCTCTCTGGGGTCTCTCTGGGGTCTCTCTGGGGTCTCACTCTGAAATGGTCAGAGGCCAGAGAGAGAGAGAGGCCAGATAGAGAGAAGAGCAAGAGAGGCCACAGAGACACTAGAGAAAGACAGACCAGAAAGAGAGAGGGAGACCAGAGAGACCAGAGAGACCAGAGAGACCAGAGAGAGAGAGCAGAGTTCAGAGGGTTTATAGCCTGCGGATACAGGCTGTTGATCTGATTTGCAGTTCAAAAATATGACAAATGCACACGTCACTCACCTGCCAGGCCTGGGCCTGCGTCGGCCTGTGACCCGCGTGGTGTTGATGGTGCCCTTGATGGTGGTGATGGTTCGGGGCCGTGGTCGTGTGTTGCCTGTGGTGGTGCGGTCTCTGAGCCACCGGCACGTTCACCGGGGGCCTAGGATCCCGCTGCCTGGTGTGCTCCCTGGGTAGGCTCTTGAACTGCTGCAGGGGCATCACCGGGGGCAGGGTGGGCGGCCGGATCGCCTGCCCGTCCGAGTGGAGCAGCGCCGCCTGCGTTTGCTGCCTGCGGTCCTGGAAAGTCTGTGCTCTCTCAGTGTGCGCTCTCAGGGCGTCCTGCGTGAGCTGAGACTGGGACCTCGCCGTTTCACGAACTTGGGATTGATGATTCTCCGGATAATTCATTTGCGGAACCCTATTGCCCGTCTGCTCCGCTTGATTAGCTTGCCTCGCTAGCTGATTGACCTGCGACTGCGCTAGTTGAACTTGTGAGATTTGATTAGTGCCAGGATTTCCTTGCTGCATCCTGTTGCTGATCTGATCCGCTTGATGGTCTTGCCTCGCTTGCTGACCGCTCTGTGAATGCAGGTGATTGGGATCGACCAGCGCTCTTGTGTCGGCCTGATTCTGCACGGAGGCTCGACCCGCGGGGGAGTCGTGGCTCATGAGAGGAAGTGCCTGAGGGCTGTTGTCGCGCCTGGCTTCCTGCCTGGGGCCACGGCTCTGCCCCCTCCTCTCCCTCGAGTCTTCCCGCGGCGATCTCCTCTCCGAACGCACCTCGCTTCTTGTGTCTCTCTCCATCTCCCTCTCCCTGCTCGGCCTTCTATTCTCTCTCGGCGCTTCTTGTCTCTCTCTGCTTCTTTCTCGGCTTCTTGATCTCGTTTGCGGCAGGGGCGGGCTTATGGTGTAGTCTGTGCTTTCGGAATTTCGCCTTCTTTGATTGCCGCTCGGGTAGGACGGTGTTCCTCGAAGCGTGTCCCAGGGCAGCTGCCGAATAGGTGCAGGTGTGGGCTGAGTAGAACCAGATTCAGATCTATCCCTTGGGTCCGATTGTTGATTATACACTTCCATCTCTGTGTTGAAAACAGGATTCGGAGTGTAGCTTGTTGGGATTTGCCCCGGATCTGCCTGGAGAACAGCTCTGTGCCGGTCCAACATGGGAGTGCGCAGAGTGCTAGCCGCCTGTCTAGTATTTTGCGGAGTTTGCGTAGCTTCTTCTACCGTCGTACTAGCAACGGGAACGGCCACTCTTTCCATGGCGTTATGCTGGTCTCCCGAATAAGAATTCAAATTGACGTGAATGGTGGGGACTTGTCCATTGTTGTTCTGCTGACCGGTCTGGTTCGAAGTGTTGAGGCGGACTTGGGCGCTTCCAGTTTGAATGACAATGTTTGGATTCTGCATTTGCTGCTGCTGCGTTGGTCTCTGAAGTTCGTTTAGTGTGAAACCCGGGTTGTCGATACCATTGTGTGCGGCTGGGTTATTAGAGTTTTGAATGGCATTGTGTTGCAGGCCATTCGCGCGAGAGAGTCCATTGTGCTGCGAGCCGAAGGAGTTATTTTGGGTGTTCCGAGTTTGTCCATTACGTCCAGGACTCGGCACAGTGTACAAGTGGTTTGCCCTCCTGGGTTCGGCGTTGGACTGGTACAGCGGAGGAGGCGGGGGGCCTTGGGGTAAATCTCTCCCAACAACATTAGCGACTGGATTCTCAGGCTTAATAGGAACACATAAAAATGACAGGAGGGAGAGGGGAGATAATAAAAGAAAGGTTAATTTGAGAAGGCCCCTGAGGATATCGCCGGGATCAGATGGAGACAAAAGTCAATAGAGTCACAGCAGAAGTTTCTTACTATTGGCTGTGGATTTGCATTGGTCTTGGGCACAGCGCTGGGCTCTCGTCGCCTCCGTCTGACTGCAGTGACAGAAAAGGATTACTTTTTGGGGGAAAAATTAAGGTGACTATGTGATAAATGTACTGCCACAAAACCTATGTAAAAAGGAATTTACACGCAAGGACAGTTTAGTTATATAAAATCAGGCCGATGCAGAAGGGTCTACGGACAGAGATGACCCAGGACAAATAACATTGAAGTAAATGTAATATTAAAACATGAAGCCATTGCTCTCCTTTCTCTTCTGCTTAGCCCCTCCCCCAGATATCTGTTTAACCTTTTTGTCAATATTGTTTTCTAAATCCGTGATATTTGATATACCAAGCCTTCGTTATCATTTTGGTGATTATGGCTTGCAGTTGTTTTATGAGTAAGTTAAGCCTAAATATTTACATTAAAACAGATAAAGGCGTGGACTCTGTAAGGAACCTGTGTTAGTTTCACATTGTAAGTTTAATTATAATAATAAATGGACTTTTGAACTACATTCAGAATTTTCCACACTTCGTACTGTGAAACGTTCAGGATGATGCATGGCTTTGTGAACACGTTTACTTATCTTAATCAAGATCACGCCACAAAACGTACCTAGAATGAATCTGACAAGAAGAATAATGAGGATAATGAGAAGTATGAGCAAGATGAAGGAGCCAATGACGACCCCCACAACCTCCCCCACGTCCAGGCACACATCTGAAAGAAAACAGACAGTAATCCACTATGCACAGGTCCAGTCAGAGCAGGGATCAATGATGATTGGTCAGAAAGTCAATATGAAAATGAAAGCTGTTGTGGACATTTGCAAAACAACTTCCTTCAGTTTAACTCAGACAGAACTGAAGTGATCGTCTTTGGTCCAGTCTTTCTCCGTAAAACATATAAATCAAATCAGAAATGTAGAGAAATACTGGACTCAGACGTACATTTTAATAACATCAAATCGGTAACATTTTTACCACCTAAAAACAGTAGCTCAGTGTGTGGCCTTAGAGCCAGAAGGTTGTGGGTTCGAGTCCACCACAAGACCTTCTCCACAGACTCCCACTGTCTGCTTTCAATGTGTCCTTGGCAAGACACTTCCCCCACATTAGAATGAGTCTGGTGTGTGTGTGAATGGTTGGTGGTGGTGGGAGGGGCTTCTGTCAGTGTGCCCCAGGGCAGCTGTGGCTACAGTAGTTTATCACCACCAGTGAAAGAATAATAACATGTAAAGCATCTTTGAGTGTCCAAAGAAGCGCTGTATAAAACCTATACGACCACATTAGTCCAGTTAGTCCAGTCCTGTGGCTCAGAGAATACTTTAAAACAGCTCTGTTTGCCTGCAAGCCCCCGCTGAAGCTATGATGTCTCAGACCGAGCAGACTCCTGTGGACTGAGCAGGAGGAGCAGGAGGATCAGTGAGGACCAGGAGGAGCAGGAGGATCAGTGAGGACCAGGAGGAGCAGGAGGAGCAGGATCTGGTGCTCTGTGGACCAGGAGGCATCTCTGACTGCCACCCCCCAACCCAGAAATGGATTAAGGGGAAGAACATAGATGGATGGACGTTGTAGGGCCGTGGCATTCATGGACTTCAGAATGTTCATGAAATGTTTGTATAAATGACACAAACAGAGCTCAGGGACCGACCCGAGTCATCTGTGGTCCTGGAGCTTAAAGAACTCTTGACTTTTTTAGCTACATTGCCAAATTTGAGAACGCTGCTTTCCAAAAATTGCAGATATTTTTTTTTCAACAAATATTTTTATATCTGGGTTCTACAGGTAAATTATTTTGTTCTTGTTTGTACAGTTTTCCGTTAATTGATTTCACGGTTGTATTCATGTCTGCTGCTGTACTTTAGTTTGTACATGTATTATTATTTGTTTTTATTATTATTATTATTCTTCTTTATTCTTTACATGTGTTTAACAATATACCAAACAATACATCAAATGATCGAAATGTACAGTTCACATGTCAGAAATAGGAGCATGTTGAAGACCGACCGTCTTATTGTTCATGCCCTATAGCAAAAAGAAAAAAAATAACACTTATTTTGATGATGATGGAGCGCCTCAAAAAAGTAAATAAAAATACAATCTACACACATTTGCTTAAATACAATATACACATTTAGTTTCCTCACAGTATTAATTACTATTGTTATTATTCTCTTTTTTTTTCTAAATTGTTTTTTGAAATATATATTGGTCAATGATTAACACACATTTTACATGTATTCACCACAAACCGCAAACTGAACCTGAACCAGAGAGTTCTTTGAGTCCTTTTTGTTTGAATGAAACCGTTTCCAGGCGTCACGGCTCAGTCTGCGGCGGAGCCATGTCCCGGTGAGACTGTCTCTGTGGAAACTGTGTCCCTCTGCTGTCACCGAGACGGATTCAGGAGCGCATCCAAAACCAACCGCCATCATTACTGGTCACGGCAAAGGTCAGCGAGGCCATAACTCACCGCCGGCGGCGAGGAGCGACCGCTGCAGCCTCCTCCGTGTTTGTTTGCTTATCTTGTGCTGTTAGTTCCTAGTTCCTACTGTAGTGCAACACTGACATTTCCTCACTGTGGGACTAATAACAGCATCTCCGAATCGTAAATTAATATATTGGTTTTTTAATTACATCTACATCTTGTGGTCTACATGTGGTCTCTCTCTATGGTCCAATACCATGTGGTCTCTCCCTATGGTCCAATACCATGTGGTCTCTCCCTATGCCCCAATACCATGTGGTCTCTCCCTATGTCCAATACCATGTGGTCTCTCCCTATGGACCAATACCATGTGGTCTCTCTCCTATGGTCCAATACCATGTGGTCTCTCCTATGGTCCAATACCATGTGGTCTCTCCCTATGGTCCAATACCATGTGGTCCTCTCCTATGGTCCAATACCATGTGGTCTCTCCCTATGGTCCAATACCATGTGGTC
Source organism: Knipowitschia caucasica (assembly GCA_964034765.1). NCBI lineage: Eukaryota > Metazoa > Chordata > Actinopteri > Gobiiformes > Gobiidae > Knipowitschia > Knipowitschia caucasica. Next base: position 1,060,952 of record OZ035829.1, on the reverse strand, counting down.
TCTCCCTATGGTCCAATCCCCTCTTCTCTCCTATGGTCCAATACCATGTGGTCTCTCCCTCCCTTCAGTCTCTGAGTTGATACTGTTGTGATTTAGGGCGATACAAGAGCCCCTCCCCTTCCCTCCCCCCCCCCCCCCCCTCCACCAGCACTCACCGGCCCCCTCTCCGTCCCTCCCCCCTCCCCTTCCCCCTCCACCCCCCTCTTCTCGCCCCTCCCCTTCCACCCCCCTCTCTCGCCCCCCTCCCCTTCCCTCCCCCCTCCCCCCTCCACCAGCACTCACCGGTGACCACCAGATCCGTGTTCTGCTCGGCCCTGAGGCCGGTGACCGTGTTGGCGGCGGTGCAGGTGTAGGCGCCGCTCTGGTTGGTGGAGGTGGTCTGGAGGCGGAGGAGGCCGGAGCCCGAGCTGCTGACGACCTGCCCCTCCCTCTGCCACGAGAACTGGGCCAGCGGCAGCGAGGCCGCGGTGCAGGTCAGGGTGATGGTCTTGCCCGTCCTCACGTCCCCCGCACCCACACAGTCCTTGGTTGTGTCTTTGGTCAGGACCGGAGTGTCAGGCCCATCTGCACAGAAACAGGACAGAAGAAGAACCTTCATGTGATCTTCATTTACCTTTGTTTCTGAAAAAGGCCTGAGGCTGATCCTGGTGCAGCATCTGTTTAATGTAACGTCACTCTGTCCCTTAAATAAACCAACTTTACTCAGGTTACACTCTATTCTATTATTTAAGATCATACAGAATGAAATGAAATAATAAAATAATAATATATAACAAGAGTATTTACTTTAGCAGCGAAGAATATGACCAGAATAAATAGTAATAATAGCAGCAGTTCAGACTTAAAGCTGGACTAACTCACTTTGAGATTTCAAAGCAGGAAAACCAGGAAATAGAAATAGAACCAGGAAGTGCGGAGGAACAAGACACCAGCACAAATCTATTTATTCTTCAAAAGGACGTTTATCCAAATGCACTGAATGGACATGGATTGAATTCACCAAATTAAGTAAGGGATAACGTATATTACGAATATATTACGAAAATAAGTACCGACAGGGCGGTCCGCTTCGCCCTGAAGGTACTTATTTTCCGATAATGACCTGCGTAATATACGTTATCCCGCTTATTATACGGCTTTATACCAACAGAACACACAACATAAACTTCAGTCACTTTTAGGAATGCCCAAAGGTTTATTTAATGACAGAAAATAAAATAGTTCCCAAAGGCTTTCCCGTGGCTATGCTAGCAACAGTTAGGCTAGTAACAGTTAGGCTAGCAACAGTTAGGCTGGAAACTTCCAAACTAGAACTCTCTGGAACTGCATGAAAACTGAACACAGAATCCTGAACATCAGCGGTGAGTGACCCAAACATAAACTTAACCTAAATCCATAATTCCATCCTCTGCAAATGTTCCTAAAATGTGCCGTATCTACTTCCGGGTTTTTCACCATCGCCTTTTCTCGCATTACATCAGTGTTTTTGTCATGAAAACGTAAACGGAACATTCTGAAAACTTCCGTGCACTTGTATTAAGACTGGATATGTATAAATTACTCTCCCATTAACATTTCGTTGATTGATTGGCATTTGCGTTTATTGAGCGGCCGGAACTACTTCCGGGTTTTTCACGATCGCTTTTTGACGCAGAGAAATAGTATTTTTGTCGTGAAGACAAGACCAGAACATTCTGAAATCCTCTGTGCACGTGTGTGAAGAATGTATATGTATAAGTATTCTCCGATTAACATTTAAGTGTGTTGATTGAGCGTGGCTAGCTCCGGAGTGGCCGGAACTACTGTCGGAGTTATCCACGCATTTGAAAGACAAGCAGAGAGTGCGTTGCCAAAGGGCAGCGGTCATTATTGTTTTGAGAGGTCCGTTATAGAAAATAATGACCGTAGAACGTTTTGAAATTACATTCAGATCAATGGTTCTGCTGCTGCTGTGAGGAGCCGTATAATAATACAAAATAAAGTAGTCCATCTTTAAGATTCAACATTTATGGGTTAGAAAAGTCTCTAAAGTCATACTCAAGTCTATTTGTATGGCACAGATAGATAAAAGTAGACGTAAGAGCCAAACGTGTGCAAGTATTGGCCTGTGGGTGGCGCTGTGATGTGTGTCTTTAATGAGCTGTTCCGGTGGAAACCTTTTTGTTGTTGTAAAAAATGCATAAATAAACATTGATTTTATTATTCCAAGAAGACTCAGAGCGGCCGGTGTTTGGGCACATCTCAGGGGCAAAGGCAGAGGCTACTAGCTAACAATAGTACAAACTAAAAATAAAAATATCAGTCTATTTTTGGAATATTGCAGTTTTCAGACACCTGAGAGCTCAGCTGTGCTCTCAGTGGGACTTTCTCGGCTAAACAAAGGTCATCATCACTAAAAAGAATAATATGTATCGTTTACCGTTATTAAATTATATCACACAACCTGGCATCAAAAAGTACAAAAAGTACTCTCTCTCTGGCCTCTCTCTCTGGCCTCTCTCCCTCTCTCTGGCCTCTCTCTCTCTCTCTGGTCTCTCTCTGGCCTCTCTCTGGTCTCTCTCTCTCTGGCCTCTCTCTCTCTCTGGCCTCTCTCTCTCTGGCCTCTCTCTGGTCTCTCTCTGGCCTCTCTCTCTGGCCTCTCTCTCTCTCTCTGGTCTCTCTCTCTCTCTCTGGCCTCTCTCTCTCTCTGGCCTCTCTCTCTCTCTCTGGCCGCTCTCTCTCTGGCCTCTCTCTGGTCTCTCTCTGGCCTCTCTCTCTGGCCTCTCTCTCTCTCTCTGGCCTCTCTCTCTCTCTCTGGCCTCTCTCTCTCTCTGGCCTCTCTCTCTCTCTGGCCTCTCTCTCTCTCTGGTCTCTCTCTGGCCTCTCTCTCTCCCTCTCTCTCTCTGGTCTCTCTCTCTCTCTCTGGCCTCTCTCTCTCCCTCTCTCTCTCTGGTCTCTCTCTCTCCCTCTCTCTCTCTGGTCTCTCTCTCTCTCTCTGGCCTCTCTCTCTCCCTCTCTCTCTCTGGTCTCTCTCCTTCCCTCTCCCCCGCTCTCCCTCTCTCCCTCTCTCCCCCCTCCTCTCTCCAACACTAAGGCATACAGCCTGAGAATGGAGAGACCGTGGGCTGTGGGGTCACTGTAGGACTCGTGTCAGGATTAAGACGGTGATGGAGACAAAGCGACAGTCCAATAAAGCTTAGAGGAAAAATAACTGGGTGCCATTCATCAGAGCGGGCCAAGTGTGGATAAGCAGATAAGCCAGTGCGGTTTGCTAACGGCACCACTGGATTAGCAGCAGCACTACTGAGGCAGACCCGGGAAAAATGGGAATAAAGGGAATAAAGGGGACTAATGGACTGTTGATGGTCACCTTGTTTCAGTTTGTGTAAGCTCTCAGTCGTACAGGGATTAGTCAAAGCAAAGGTTTCTCAAACGTCGGGAAAACCTGCTAAGAAGAACAGATGATGGGTGAGAAACCTTCCTCTGCCTTCAGTCGTTACTCTGGTCCAAAGAAGGTGAGGTTTGGAGAAGTAGAATATTGTTCAAATGTTTTTCAAAGTCTGAAAATAATAGTTTAGAGGACTGGTTTCTCTCTCTCTCTAGCCTCTCTCTCTCTCTCTAGTCTCTCTCTCTCTAGCCTCTCTCTCTCTGGTCTCTCTCTCGCTCTAGTCTCTCTCTCTTTAGCCTCTCTCTCTCTGGTCTCTCTCTCTCTCTGGTCTCTCTCTCTCTCTGGCCTCTCTCTCTCTCTCTGGCCTCTCCCTCTCTCTCTGGCCTCTCTCTCTCTCTCTGGCCTCTCCCTCTCTCTGGCCTCTCCCTCTCTCTGGCCTCTCCCTCTCTCTCTGGCCTCTCCCTCTCTCTCTGGCCTCTCCCTCTCTCTCTGGCCTCTCCCTCTCTCTCTGGCCTCTCCCTCTCTCTCTGGCCTCTCCCTCTCTCTCTGGCCTCTCTCTCTCTCTCTGGCCTCTCTCTCTCTCTCTGGCCTCTCCCTCTCTCTCTGGCCTCTCCCTCTCTCTCTGGCCTCTCCCTCTCTCTCTGGCCTCTCCCTCTCTCTCTGGCCTCTCCCTCTCTCTCTGGCCTCTCCCTCTCTCTCTGGCCTCTCCCTCTCTCTCTGGCCTCTCCCTCTCTCTCTGGCCTCTCTCTCTCTCTCTGGCCTCTCTCTCTCTCTCTCTGGCCTCTCCCTCTCTCTCTGGCCTCTCCCTCTCTCTCTGGCCTCTCTCTCTCTCTCTGGCCTCTCTCTCTCTCTCTGGCCTCTCCCTCTCTCTCTGGCCTCTCTCTCTCTCTCTGGCCTCTCCCTCTCTCTCTGGCCTCTCCCTCTCTCTCTGGCCTCTCCCTCTCTCTCTGGCCTCTCTCTCTCTCTCTGGCCTCTCTCTCTCTCTCTGGCCTCTCCCTCTCTCTCTGGCCTCTCCCTCTCTCTCTGGCCTCTCCCTCTCTCTCTGGCCTCTCCCTCTCTCTCTGGCCTCTCCCTCTCTCTCTGGCCTCTCCCTCTCTCTCTGGCCTCTCCCTCTCTCTCTGGCCTCTCCCTCTCTCTCTGGCCTCTCTCTCTCTCTCTGGCCTCTCTCTCTCTCTCTCTGGCCTCTCCCTCTCTCTCTGGCCTCTCCCTCTCTCTCTGGCCTCTCTCTCTCTCTCTCTGGCCTCTCTCTCTCTCTCTGGCCTCTCCCTCTCTCTCTGGCCTCTCTCTCTCTCTCTGGCCTCTCCCTCTCTCTCTCGGCCTCTCTCTCTCTCTCTGGCCTCTCTCTCTCTCTCTCTGGCCTCTCCCTCTCTCTCTGGCCTCTCCCTCTCTCTCTGGCCTCTCTCTCTCTCTCTGGCCTCTCTCTCTCTCTCTGGCCTCTCCCTCTCTCTCTGGCCTCTCCCTCTCTCTCTGGCCTCTCTCTGGCCTCTCCCTCTCTCTCTCTGGCACTCTGCACGGCTTTTGACAGCTGCAGCAGCACAAAGCCCCTACAACCAACAGGTTTGCAGTCTCTGCTCTCTCTCACTTCAGCAGTCGAGAGTTCAGACGGTTAGAAAAGTGTATCAAATGTGTCCGAGGAGTTTTACAGCCGATAACAAGGATTCCACTTATAAATTGTGGACATAATAAATATAATAATACATAATAATTAACGGTTCCTTCTCTATAGACGCCGGTGACTCACAGTAGACGGTGAGGGTCTGCGTGGCAGCGCGGGCACTGACTGGGTTGCTGACCGTGCAGCTGTAGTCCCCGGCGTCGCTGCGTTGGGCCGGGTTGATGACCAGAGAGCCCCCCGTGATGGTGACCCTGGAGCTGGAGGCCAGAGCAGTGCCATCTTTGGTCCAGAGGAAAGTGACGCCGGTGCCGGTCCGATGAGAGCAGGTCAGAGAGACGTTCTTCCCTTCCACAGACACCGAGGGCATGAGCAGGTTCACCCCCGTCACTGCATCTGTGGCACGGGGAAATACAGAGGAGAGCTTCAGTCCAATCCAGGCCACTTTATGTATTTAGCACATTTCATAAAAACAGTTTCCAAAGTGCTGCACAATAAAATACTAATTAAAACAAATCATTCAAAATCAAATATGAAAAACAGTGTGTGCAAAAAAATGGTCCAGCCACAGAGAAGGCCCTGTCCCCCCGGGTTTTAAGTCTGGTCCTCGGTACCACAAGCTGGAGCCGGCCCTCGGACCTCAGAGTGGGGCGGATGGTAAATTTGGATGAAGTCCGAGATGTGAGGAGGGGCCAGTCCTTTCACAGCTTTAAAAACAAACATGAACATCTTAACACGATTATAAATTGAACAGGAAGTCAGAATTGGACATGTATGACGTTACAGAATACTGAACACATAATAATAATAATACATATTTATTTGTATAAAACTGTACAAAGTAAAATGTGTAGACTTCTTTATTTTTATTATTATGTTAAAGATAGAGATTTTATACTTGTTCTTTGATGCTAGAGTTAGAGATTGTTCATGTATCTTGTGCTGTGTGCTCCTCTTTCCTACTGTTCTATAACTTGTGATGCAACACTGGAATTTCCCTACAATGGTACGAATAAAGGAACTCTTAATCTAAATCTTTATACCGTTAGATGTCTCACTATTTTTATCCATGTTGTGTGTGTGCTTTGTGGTGTCTCCTGTTTGAATTCCACTGTAGTGTATTCTGCAAATGCCAATAAACTGCTTGTGATTCTGATGGACCCAGAAGGCGGCGTCTGTGAGCCCCGCTGAGGACCGGCACTTTGTCTCTGGCAGTGGAGGCACTTTAAAGCAGACCCTGCCAGAGGCCTGTACAGTCTGAGACCTGGGGGTGGTAGAGGACGAGCCTCATTTCGTTTTGTATTGTCCACTTTGTTTTGAGAATCAAATCATTTTATTGGACAGAGTTAATGCTTCTAATCCAGAGTGTTTTGGCCTGAGGGTGAGATGATGTAGTCGATGCTTCTTTCGCTGCTGAAGCCTGAAGAGGAGACTCTGGATCCTGGATGAGGCACCAACATAAACCGTTTGTCATGTTTGTAAAGGGTCTGTAGCATCAGATAAATAATAATAATAATAACCCCCGAGATGTTGTTGCTTCAGTGTCATATGAACCATGTGGGCAAACAAACTAACTGTAAAGCACTTTTATAAAACAGTGTTCACAAAGCGCTGCACCGACCGCATAAACAGTTTTTTTTAAACGTCAGCTCATAAGGAATACAGCAGAAAAAGCAGACAGACAACAAAACAAAACAGACAAAGCAGACAGTAAAATACATCATGTGAAGTTTAAAACTAACAGTTAAAAGCTGTATAATAATGAATATAAGCCTCGCCTGAATATAAGCCTCACATGAATACAGTATAAGCCTCACCTGAATATAAGCCTCACCTGAATACAGTATAAGCCTCGCCTGAATATAAGCCTCACCTGAATATCAGCCTCACCTGAATATGAACCTCACCTGAATATAAGCCTCATCTGAATATAAGCCTCACCTGAATATCAGCCTCACCTGAATATAAACCTCACCTGAATATAAGCCTCATCTGAATATAAGCCTCGCCTGAATACAGTATAAGCCTCACCTGAATACAGTATAAGCCTCACCTGAATATAAGCCTCGCCTGAATACAGTATAAACCTCACCTGAATATAATCCTCGCCTGAATACAGTATAAGCCTCACCTGAATATAAGCCTCACCTGAATACAATATAAGCCTCACCTGAATATAAGCCTCGCCTGAATACAGTATAAGCCTCACCTGAATACAGTATAAGCCTCACCTGAAAACAATATAAGCCTCACCTGAATATAAGCCTCGCCTGAATACAGTATAAGCCTAACCTGAATATAAGCCTCGCCTGAATACAAGCCCCAAGATTTAAAAATCTAGAAACAAGCAGCAGCTTCGAGTCCAGAAATTACGGTACTTATTGTTTGTACTTGGTTTCATTTCAATATGTTTGGTGCTTGTTTTTGTTGGTGAAAAAAATAAATAAAATGGAGCCAAAACCACTTGAAATTCACCAAACAAACTGGCAACCCAAACAATCTGCTTAAAAATTATAAACGTAGACAATATGGACATCGTGATCATTGCGTTTTTGATTCAACTTGAGTCTTATCTTATGTTTTTCTTCAAAGTTTTGTTCAGAAAAAATTCAAAAAACAGTGTAAAAACATTGTCCAAACAGAGACTAACAGCAGAACTCCACATACCATCAAACGAACCACGCACTTGGTAAAAACTGTGCGTCTGCAGCCTCCTCCTTGAGCTTTCAGGGCACAGAAAGAGCCCGTTTCAAGAGCACTTTTAAATGTGAAGTGTCGGGAGCTCTGTCGGCCATTCTGATGTTTCTGCGGAGGCTAATTTGTCCTAATCAAAGCGGTGAGCGCTGAGGGGGGAGGGGCCGCGGCACAGATGGACAGTATAAGGGCAGACAGTGCAAGAGGGAGCAGCTACGGCTCTTGGCGCGAAGCCGAAGTCAAATAATTACAGAAGGAGAGAAGGCAGACGCTCTCTGCAGCATTAGAATCTGAAGGAAAACAACATATGGCTGCAGAAGGCTGGTGGGCATTTAAGGCGGTATTACACAAGAATAAGTAAAAGAGGAGAAAGACAAGTTTGGAATAGTTTAAATAGTTGGTACTCGAGTAGCTGGTTATTGTTGTAATGTAGGAACAGTTGGTTTAGACTGTGAATAAAAATAAAAAAGGCAAACTGAAGATTCCTGGGAGGATAATGTACATATTCCCAAATTTAAATGAGCATTTTTATTATTTAACTTTGTCCTCTGCATTTGACCCATCCAAACGCCACTTGAGGCCCGGCTGGGTCAGAACCAGAACTGGAGGATTTACCCATTGTGCATGTTTTAGTGGCAAGAGCTCTGGTGTGTGTCGTCTGGTGCACACTGGGGTAGTCTTGCACAGTTTTGCAAAAAATCTATAAAGCTTTCACAAACAGAAAGGTACGGCTGTCTGCGGAGAGAAGCCGCGCTGAGGCGTATATAGATCAGGTAAAGGCGTATATAGATCAGGTAAAGGCGTATATAGATCAGGTAAAGGCGTATACCTAAAACATGTGGTTTTACTGCAAATGGCAAATAAATGAATCTGAATCTTTAGTGGTAGGGGAAGCCGGAGCACACGGAGCACCCGGAGGAAACCTACACAGACATTCCTACTGTTCTGTAACCAGGGATGCAACACTGACATTTCCCCGCTGTGGGACGACCACAGGATCTCCACCCATTTACTTCCGCTTCATCCGTTGCCGGGTCAGTCTAAGCAGAGACGCCCAGACTTCCCTCTCCAGTGGGTTAGGGTTATTCCACGTTTATATGGAAAGCTTTGATTTGACCTTTGAAAACGAAAGTAGGAGGTGCTTAAGGTCTCTGCTCTTACACGACAAGAAACATCTGTCGTGCACTTCTGAAGGTGGGGGGTGGGGGGGGTCGTCACCTTCTGGAATGTAATGAGAGAAGCTTCTAACGCCGCGGCCGCTCCATTAACACGAGCCGCCGCATCGCTGCTAAAAACGCGTGGGCAGCGGAACGAAGAGCCTCCATTACGCCACATACCAATGTAAATGAATGCAAATACACCACAACATTATATGAAACAAACGGCAAGAGGAGAGACGATGCCCAGAGAATCAGGTGGCATTAGCATATAAGAAAGCTAGTACCTCCTTATTTTTCATTAATATTACACGCCGCCAACGCCAAGGGTCACTCATTTCATTACACCCTCTGGACTAATTCTCCAACGCTGGAATCGCTCCCACCTCCGCCGTCGTCTGTTCCTCCTTAACCACAGCTCCAGGCTCGTTCATCATATAGAGAGCTGTAGGGAGGCGACGAGAGCGTATGGACCGGGAACAAGCATTTATTCATATTAGGGATCACTCCAGCCGTAATTAATTTAAATACACTCAAACGAGAACAAATCTAATGAGCAATTTGCAGTTTTATGGAAGGTATTGTGTTTAAAATCTACGAGAAGTTTGCAGAAGAAATACCAAGCCATTATTTTTGTTACTTAGAAATGATTATATACTTTGTTGTTCATGTCTTAGAATGTGAAATTAGAGAAAAAGCAGAAAATAAGTGGTGAAAAAGAGGAAGGATGCTATGGGCATGTAGCTCCCTTTGCAACCACTAGAGGGAGGGGTTGATTTATTTAGATTGCAGACACCTGGACCTGGGGGCGGGGTCTGGGCCAGCACGCCATTCTTCCACGCCGCTTGCTTGAACTGTTTGATTCTCTGATGCGCGTTGGCGAATCGACAACTTTGTAAAGCCCTCAGAGATAACTGCTGTTGTGATTTAGGGTTATACAGATATAAATTGGATTGACACATGATCTTATCCACAGATGCTCACTCGCACCCGGACATTTACACAGAGACTATGGAGCTATTATTGTTTCAATAATATTTGTGTGTGCGTAAAAAGATTTGTGCGTGCGTAACCAGATTTGTGTGTGCGTACCCAGATTTGTGTGTGCGTAACCAGATTTGTGTGTGCGTAACCAGATTTGTGCGTGCGTAACCAGATTTGTGTGTGTGTAAAAGAAATATTTGTGCATGTGTAAATAGATTTGTATGTACGTATCAAGATTTGTGTGTGCGTAAAAAGATTTGTGTGTGCGTAAAAAGATTTGTGTGTGCGTAGAAAGATTTGTGTGTGTGTAAAGAAAAAAAAAAGTACGTTTTACACACAAGTTTTTTTTTTACACACGAATCTTTTGACGCAGTCCTGCCTTCGCAGATTCGCAAGTGTAACTTGGACTGTGTGCGTGCGTAAACAGATTTGTGTGTGTGTAATTTGACATTTGTATCTGTAGCAGAACAATTTGTGTGTAAATAACCGCGTTGTACAAAGAGAAGAACGAAAAAAGCCTAAGTGCTACGCACAGGCTCTGTTTTACACACGAATCTCTTTTTGACACACCTCTGCCGCCAAGCGTGTGTCAAAAAGATTTGTAAGTGTAATGTGGTTGTTCTAGCAGTACACCAGCAGATGGTGCTGTTGTAGCTGGTTATTACCTACACGCAAGCAAACCAAAACCTACTGCCTTGACAAGACACACTACCGCAGCTGTTTATGATATTTTTTTCCTATTTTCAAAATCCTGTCATTCACACCACTGTATGATACATGGATCTATTATAATAACTGGATAGGGTGTTACTAGCTTGGAGCTGAGGGATTCTCGCGTACTGCAGACTAAATTCACGTTGGCTACACAGAAATTTTCCCCATAGAACTCAAAGTAAACTAAAACAGCTGACAGATAACCTACAGCTTTCATAAAGGTCGGATTTTGTGGGAATTTTAGTGTTCCTTGTCATCCTGAACTTTTCTTCTTCTTAAATCCTTCGGTTTTCTCTATCTACACTTGTTGGTTTGCTTGCGTGTAGGTAATAACCAGCTACAACAGCACCATCTGCTGGTGTACTGCTAGAACAACCACATTACACTTACAAATCTTTTTGACACACGCTTGGCGGCAGAGGTGTGTCAAAAAGAGATTCGTGTGTAAAACAGAGCCTGTGCGTAGCACTTAGGCTTTTTCCCGTTCTTCTCTTTGTACAACGCGGTTATTTACACACAGATTGTTCTGTTACAGATACAAATGTCAAATTACACACACACAAATCTGTTTACGCACGCACACAGTCCAAGTTACACTTGCGAATCTGCGAAGGCAGGACTGCGTCAAAAGATTCGTGTGTAAAAAAAAAACTTGTGTGTAAAACGTACTTTTTTTTTTCTTTACACACACACAAATCTTTCTACGCACACACAAATCTTTTTACGCACACACAAATCTTGATACGTACATACAAATCTATTTACACACGCACAAATATTTCTTTTACACACACACAAATCTGGTTACGCACGCACAAATCTGGTTACGCACACACAAATCTGGTTACGCACGCACAAATCTGGTTACGCACGCACAAATCTTTTTACGCACACACAAATATTATTGAAACAATAATAGCTCCATAAGAGACCATATTAGTTTTATGAATAAAAAGGCCTCAGAGTCTCACTGCTGCAGGTGTTTGTAGAGAGGTGGTTTACAACGACACACGACAGGCCTAAGACCATGATACAAGTCTTTGCTACGTGAAAACATCACAGCTCCACAAAGGGATGAACATGGGACTTTGTGAGTGAAAGAAAACGTTTGCATTATCAGAAAAATGCACAAAAAAAATGCATCAACTTTATCCACAAGGCAAAAGGAAGTTACTGTAACTACTGATACTTTTAGACCCGAAAAACATCTTCAGATTATTATTCTCTTTCTCCAAACACAGAGGTGATAAACTACTGTAGCCACAGCTGCCCTGGGGCACACTGACAGAAGCCCCTCCCACCACCATCAACCATTCACACACACACACCAGACTCATTCTGATGTGGGGGAAGTGTCTTGCCTAAAGACACAACCACAGTTTGGCACTTTACAGCCGCAGCCGCCCCACTGTGGCACCTGCTGTTCTCAGAGGTCTCCCATCACTGCACTAACCAGGCCCTTCCCTGCTTCGCTTCAGAGGTCTGACAGGCACTCACCAAACACATTGAGCGTGACGGACTTGGAGTTCTTGACTTCTAAGTCTCCGACCGGGGCCACTGTCACCGTGTACTTCCCGGCGTCTTTGAGCGTCGTGGTCTCGATGACCAGCGTGGTGGGCCTGATGGTGACGCGGCCGACGAACTGCGGCAGCACGTTCACCGAGGGTCCGTTCTCGTTCCATGAGCCCAGGACCGCGCCCTGGTAGTCCCACGTTACGCTGAAGGCCTGGTTCACAATGACCAGGGTGAAGATGGCGTTCGTGCCCGTCTGGACCTGCACCGGGTCAGTGGCAAACGAGATCTCGATCGGCGTCTGTGCCTCGGCCGCAGCAGACAGAAGCACTGGGAGAACAAACACAAACAAACACAATCTGAGAAAACACTCGGTGCTAAACGTCACGATCCAGTTCTGTGACACCCGAGGACGCTACATACGCCAAAAATGTTCTTAAGTGGTTGGCCTGTAAGACACGGCGGCTGAGTGGTTAGCATTCTCGCTTCTCAGAAAGAAGGCTCAAATCCCGGTCGGAACAGGGCCTTTCTGAGTGGAGTTTGCATGTTCTCCCCGTGTCTGCATAGGTTTTCTGCAGGTGCTCCAGTTCCCCCTACCACCAAAAACATATACAATAGGTCTGAATGTAATGAGTGAATGGAGGGTGTTTGGTCGGAGGCTTTCATGGACCAGTGTGTTCAGGTCTCGCTTCTGTCATCACCGTGTGGAGAGAACAGAACATTATCTGAACTTTGGTCGGTAAAAATGCGCTATATAAATAAATAAATAATAAAGATATAGGACGGACAGGATAGCATTGGCAAAGAATCACGAGGCCGGGAGGAGGGATGTGGACCTTGAGCAACCTCCACTGGCTCCTGGCAACATGGAGCAGTGACTCTACATGTATTTATAGAGTAGAAGAAGACCATAAATGTATCATGGAAAGAACCGTCTCTAAAAGTGGGAGAAGTTTGGAATTATTTAAGAACCAGTCGGAATCCTCCAACCCCTTTTCAAAACATGTACAGTATACGGTATATCTGTGTATGTTTGTGTTTAAAGGTGATTTTAAACCTTTGAAATCTGCTGTCATTGTGTCCTTGGGCAAAGCACTTAACCCCACTTTGCCTGAAGCCCCCACTGAAACATCATGGACCCAGAAATGGATTAAAGGGAAGAAAATTAATGGTTTAAATAAACATTATGACTGACTCAAGACAAGTCATGTGAGAAATAGCACCAACTATTCTCTTCCATTGAATTTGTCGTTTGTTTTTCAGCATATTTTGGAAAACACGATTCATTTTACCTTAAAAACGTGGACAATACACACATTTGTTCTCTGTCTTTCACACCAAATCCATTTCACCCTCGGCCCAGGACAGAGAGAGAGAGTGCGATGGGAGCCGAGCATCCATTACCAAAGGCACACATTTATATTGACTCTCGTGTGTTTTGTGTGTTATTTTCTCTTATACCGTGCGTGATCCTCAGTCGAGCATCTCTATCCTCTCAGCCTTTGTTAAGCCACAGAAATGATACGGAGCCGTCTTCGGTCGGCTCCACATTCGTTTTACACATGCACTTACCTTATCTATATACGCCTTAGTGCGGCTTCTCTCCGCAGACAGCCGTACCTTTCTGTTTGTGAAGGCTGTATAGATTTTGTGCAAAGAGCAAAGCCTGAATTCTCGATGCTTTAAACTAGACTAGGGCAATATGCCGGAGTGACGGGGCCAACGACTTCTTATAAATCAAATCAAAACAGTCCAAATCGGTCCCAGCGCCGCATTTACTACCGTTTGATGAGGAGGGCATGCTTTTGGAAATGAAAAAAAGAGCCAGTGGAGAGATGGATGACACTGGGAGTTCCCACGCTGAGAAGTGAAGGACAATGGAATAGAGAGGCTAAAAATATCAATCAAAACATAGAAGTAGCAGAGAGGGAGTCAGAGAGAAGACAAGTTTTAGTTTTTCTACACCAGAGGATAAAGGTATTATTATTATTTAAGGAAAAACCAAATGACTTAATCTAGTTATTATTCATTTGCTTGAATTTTTTGATCGACACCAGATACTACAGCGTGAAGGACATGCAGCTAGTTAGAGTTAAACCAAGTACAGGTAGGGCTGGTGGAAACGGGGCCGGTGGAAACGGGGCCGGTGGAAACGGGGCCGGTGGAAACGGGGCCGGTGGAAACGGGGCCGGTGGAAACGGGGCCGGTGGAAACGGGGCCGGTGGAAACGGGGCCGGTGGAAACGGGGCCGGTGGAAACGGGGCCGGTGGAAACGGGGCCGGTGGAAACGGGGCCGGTGGAAACGGGGCCGGTGGAAACGGGGCCGGTGGAAACGGGGCCGGTGGAAACGGGGCCGGTGGAAACGGGGCCGGTGGAAACGGGGCCGGTGGAAACGGGGCCGGTGGAAACGGGGCCGGTGGAAACGGGGCCGGTGGAAACGGGGCCGGTGGAAACGGGGCCGGTGGAAACGGGGCCGGTGGAAACGGGGCCGGTGGAAACGGGGCCGGTGGAAACGGGGCCGGTGGAAACAGGGCCGGTGGAAACAGGGCCGGTGGAAACAGGGCCGGTGGAAACAGGGCCGGTGGAAACAGGGCCGGTGGAAACAGGGCCGGTGGAAACAGGGCCGGTGGAAACAGGGCCGGTGGAAACAGGGCCGGTGGAAACAGGGCCGGTGGAAACAGGGCCGGTGGAAACAGGGCCGGTGGAAACAGGGCCGGTGGAAACAGGGCCGGTGGAAACAGGGCCGGTGGAAACAGGGCCGGTGGAAACAGGGCCGGTGGAAACAGGGCCGGTGGAAACTGGGCCGGTGGAAACTGGGCCGGTGGAAACAGGGCCGGTGGAAACTGGGCCGGTGGAAACAGGGCCGGTGGAAACTGGGCCGGTGGAAACAGGGCCGGTGGAAACAGGGCCGGTGGAAACAGGGCCGGTGGAAACAGGGCCGGTGGAAACAGGGCCGGTGGAAACAGGGCCGGTGGAAACAGGGCCGGTGGAAACAGGGCCGGTGGAAACAGGGCCGGTGGAAACAGGGCCGGTGGAAACAGGGCCGGTGGAAACAGGGCCGGTGGAAACAGGGCCGGTGGAAACAGGGCCGGTGGAAACAGGGCCGGTGGAAACAGGGCCGGTGGAAACAGGGCCGGTGGAAACAGGGCCGGTGGAAACAGGGCCGGTGGAAACAGGGCCGGTGGAAACAGGGCCGGTGGAAACAGGGCCGGTGGAAACAGGGCCGGTGGAAACAGGGCCGGTGGAAACAGGGCCGGTGGAAACAGGGCCGGTGGAAACAGGGCCGGTGGAAACAGGGCCGGTGGAAACAGGGCCGGTGGAAACAGGGCCGGTGGAAACAGGGCCGATGGAAACAGGGCCGGTGGAAACAGGGCCGGTGGAAACAGGGCTTACGTTATCAAGAAACTAAAAAGACATAATCACATCTAAAGACAACAATAAGTAAGTCATGTTTATTCATATAGCGCTTTACAGTCGTCCGCACAGAGATGGAGCAGGCCACAAACAGGAGGCACCTATTGGACATGTTTTTAGTGGTACAGTAGGGTAAACCGGAGCACCCAGAGGAAACCTGCGCAGAGACGAGGAGAACATGCAAACTCCACTCAGAAAGACCCTGTTCCAACTGGGATTCGAACCCAGGACCTTCTTACTGAGTAGCAGATTGTCCACTGAGATTGTCCACTGTCAAATACAAACTTGGGCTTTTTTCCTGAAATATGGCAACACCATTTCAGTTTAATTAGTTTGGGAATATTAGAGTAAATCCGCCATTTCCTTATCGCAGAAGATTTATCATAACGACAATTTAATAACGCTGAGTCAGCATTACAAATCCATTCACAGAAATCATTTCCGTGCGAGTTCCCGTGGTCCTGATAAGAATCCTGAAGCTGTGCCATCTGTAAAGTTGGACAATTTACCAAAAAACTGCATTTATATTAAGTCACAGTTTTGCCTCTTCACAGAAAAAGACCAAGTGGCAAAAAACAGCGAGATGTTTCTGATTATTACTTTAATTATTATCTTTTACGCATGAACAGAAATCAGTTCATGAACTAATTAAAACCACATTTCAGTTCCTGGTGGAAATGTGATTTAAAAACAGTTTAAGGAGGTTTTCTGCTCCAGCTTTTCCACTTCATCCAGTTCTCAGGTCGTGTGCAAAAGTCTTCATACTCAGAGAAGCTTTTACGAGTTAAACTGGTCATGAATAAAGCGACACTAAGCTTCAAACAGCTTCAGATTTGTTTATTTTGTGCCTTGTTTTATTGTTTTTATTTTGTATGATTATCGTTTGTGGTTTGTACTTCTTCCCACTCCCTTTCGTAGATTAAATTAAACCATTTACTACTATTTTAATTTGGCAAAATGTCTTATCTATGTTCAATTGGACATTAATATCGTCCAATTAATGATAGATTGTGTTTTAATCTGAAGCACTTTAAGGTTTCCTGGAAATATAAGGTGCAATATAAATAAAATGTATTATTAGCAGTAGTAGTATCATTATTATTATTATTATTATTATTGTTATTAATATGTACCCCAGCTTTACCTGTTGAACCCTGCACCCAGAGTGACAGGCCCAAAGGCACAACAGGTAGGTCATGGAGTCATCAGTCAGACTCTGGAGAATGCAGTCGCGCTGGTTTCTCACAGAGAACACTTTGGCTTCACCTTTTATTTTTAATCTAGTTACGTAGTGAGAATACCAAGCCACGCCCTTTGTTTGTTTTGCTCCCACGTCAGTCACGACTCGAAACTCACGTATATAATAATAATAATAATCACAATAATAATAATAATAATAAGGATAATAATGATGATAATGATAATAATAATACATTACATTTCCAGGAAACCTCAAAGTGCTACAGAGAAACATACAAAACCCCAAAAGTCCATCATAAATCATAAAGAAAAGGTAGTTTGTAGTGTATTAGTCCGTACCTGCCACAGTGAGGATGGAGCTCAGCAGGCGGTGTCTCATGTCTTCAGTCCACAGTGAGGATGGAGCTCAGCAGGCGGTGTCTCATGTCTTCAGTCCACAGTGAGGATGGAGCTCAGCAGGCGGTGTCTCATGTCTTCAGTCCACAGTGAGGATGGAGCTCAGCAGGCGGTGTCTCATGTCTTCAGTCCGGGCGCTCTGTGGAAAACAACACTGGTTTAAAACACTTCTATTTTGGAAAAGTGCGACTGAAACTAAAGACCAAAGACGTGACGTTTGCCAAAATAATCACACATGTTTACATGAGGCTGTGGAGGTCTTTAAAGAAGAAGAGGAGACAGAAATCTTACCAAAATACAATATTCCACCTGCACTCATGATGGTCCCGAGGAACGAGCGCATCCAGTTTGTTTTGAGTCTGCACTTCCGGGTTCTCACCTGTTCTTAAAGAGACAGCGACACAGTATTCATGTTAACACGGGAACTCCCAGGGCAGTCCATTTGACGGTCTTGAGTTTTGTAATCAGACTCGGACTCTGAGGAGCACAGGGACTGGCCTCCTGCTGGGACTCTGAGGAGCACAGGGACTGGCCTCCTGCTGGGACTCTGAGGAGCACAGGGACTGGCCTCCTGCTGGGACTCTGAGGAGCACAGGGACTGGCCTCCTGCTGGGACTCTGAGGAGCACAGGGACTGGCCTCCTGCTGGGACTCTGAGGAGCACAGGGACTGGCCTCCTGCTGGGACTCTGAGGAGCACAGGGACTGGCCTCCTGCTGGGACTCTGAGGAGCACAGGGACTGGCCTCCGGCTGGGACTCTGAGGAGCACAGGGACTGGACTCCTGCTGGGACTCTGAGGAGCACAGGGACTGGCCTCCGGCTGGGACTCTGAGGAGCACAGGGACTGGCCTCCTGCTGGGACTCTGAGGAGCACAGGGACTGGCCTCCGGCTGGGACTCTGAGGAGCACAGGGACTGGACTCCTGCTGGGACTCTGAGGAGCACAGGGACTGGCCTCCGGCTGGGACTCTGAGGAGCACAGGGACTGGCCTCCGGCTGGGACTCTGAGGAGCACAGGGACTGGCCTCCTGCTGGGACTCTGAGGAGCACAGGGACTGGACTCCTGCTGGGACTCTGAGGAGCACAGGGACTGGCCTCCGGCTGGGACTCTGAGGAGCACAGGGACTGGCCTCCGGCTGGGACTCTGAGGAGCACAGGGACTGGCCTCCTGCTGGGACTCTGAGGAGCACAGGGACTGGCCTCCTGCTGGGACTCTGAGGAGCACAGGGACTGGCCTCCTGCTGGGACTCTGAGGAGCACAGGGACTGGACTCCTGCTGGGACTCTGAGGAGCACAGGGACTGGACTCCTGCTGGGACTCTGAGGAGCACAGGGACTGGACTCCTGCTGGGACTCTGAGGAGCACAGGGACTGGCCTCCTGCTGGGACTCTGAGGAGCACAGGGACTGGCCAAATAAACTTGCCTTGCATTGCCTCTAAGGATCTGCCAAAGGGTTAGCGCCAGGTTCAAAGTTAGATGGATTTAAACAAGAAACTTCTTAATAAACTGTTTGAAATGTTTGGACACTTTTTAAATGAACACATGAATAAACATTTATTTTCAGTAACTTATTTAGATTTAGACACATCAGATCTTCTTTAGCCTCATTTCATATCAAGCCTAATATTAACGCTGCACTTATGAATGATTAGCATGAGGTTAATTATGAGACGTAGACGAACTTAGATTTAAAAATATAAAAACTCAAACTTCCCTTTACCCTTTGTCTTTTCAAACTTCTAACTTTCTTTTGTGTTTTATCTAAAATGCATGTATCCAATTACATATGCTTTGAATCCATTATTTTTTAAACTTTCTTGTTAATTAGTTTTGTTAGCGTTTCCAACTCCTGCGTGAAAAAACAAACAATGCCCTTTGCGTTGTTTTGCTTTTTAATCTAAAAACGCAATTAAAGATAAGTTAAATTAGCTTATACCTGTGCGTCTGACAGTGTTCCTCCATAGAATAAAACTGTCCGTACCAATGGAGAGCTATGCGTTGGAGTCATACAGACTTAAACTCGGCATAACTGTGATTTTTCTCCATTAACTGCTAAATACATCATGTTTTATGTTTCAAGGTCAAAGTGAATGTTGTGTGTCGGAGTTGGAGACGTAATGGCATCAATGTTGAGGTAGAAAGATGACAATACGTTTTCTTTGGCAGCTAGATTCTCTCATGTTTAGCCTGTCTGATTATATGGATTAATATATGTAGAAAAAAACAAAAAAACATCTGATTTTCTTTACTGACACTGCAGTACGTGAGCACTACTCGCCTCTGATATCGTACTGCCCCCTGCTGGCGGCTGGTGGTACTGCTCTCCTCCGCAGACAAAGCGCGGCAGCTGTGATTATCATGATTATTCATAAACACAAATGGATTAATAATCAGTTTTGAATCGCTCATGCCCCGGGAAGTGTCTCCTGAGGTGAGGAGCCGGAGAGCAAAGCCGCTGAATCAGTAATGTCATTATCTTTGACTGCTCTAATGGAGAGAGAGATGTGTTTGGGAGTGACAGAAGGAGAACCAGGGTGTTTTGACACTTCATGTTGTAATGTGATGACTGGTGGAGACTCAGGGATAAAAAGCACATTAAGAAGCCGGAATTATCAGAGTGGTGGAAGTGAAGCTGCAGATCTGTGCCTCTGCTGGTGTCGAATAACCAGTCTGAGGTAAAGGGCTCTGAATACAAACAGTGTTAGTCGATTATTCAGTGTTCACAAGTCTCTCCATCACATCTGTGACATCACATCTGTGACATCACATCTGTGACATCACATCTGTACGAATCACTGCAAAAAGCAATCAAAAAAAGGTCAAAAATTGCTCAAATTTGCCAAAATGTATCTTAATATCTGAGCATTGTGGGCATAGCTGCAGGTGAACGCCAGATCCTGTCAGCCCTCTGAAGCTAAGCAGAGGAGGGCCAGGTCAACACTGTGATGGGAGACCTCTGGGAGCACAGGATACTACAGCGGGGCGACTGCTCCACTGTAGATTGCATTTGTCTCCATTACAGTGTATTGGTTTTAAAGTCGTGAAGTGTATAGACTTTTATGAATGTTTTGTGAATCAAGAGAATTATATTGAATAGAGTTAAAGCAGCAGTAAGCGATTTGGTCGTTTCCGGCAGTTTCTTCTGCCTGAGCGAGTTAGTAGCCCCGCCCCCGTCCCCTCGTCACGCCACATGAACGCGCATCGTGTTGGTGATGGCAGCAGCAGATTCATCTCCGTCAGGTCTACTCGTAAGTATATTAACAACAAACTCTGGGAGTGAAATATTAGCATAGAATAGCTCAGTTGTAACCTAGCTATAACACTGGAAGCAGCTTGGTGTTAGCTAGGATAGCATCACTAAGAAAGAGATAAAAACAATCCAGTCTTTTATAGAATAATACTGCTTTTATAGTTGGTACACTGATAACTGTTGTGATAAACATAATGTTGCAGATTGCAGTGTGACGTGTTTCAACATTATGCACAGATGTTAATCTGTTACAGTGCATATGTATTAGATGAATGTAATGCATATACATAACAAAGCTTTACATGAAGGTTATTTAAAGTAATACATTACTGCTTTCCTCACAATTTGTATATTTGGAGTTCTTTATAGACAACACTGTAGTAATGTATTATGTGAAAGTAAAGCTGCATCTCACTGGAAGCTGCCTTCTCAATGTCACAAAATAAAGATACATTTATTGATGTAATCAACATCTGTATTATGTGCTTATTGTTCAGAGAATGAAGACAAAATCAAAGTGTATCAGAGCTGTACAGTGAGATGTGGGACTGAAAAACAATTCCAGTAAAGCTTGTCCGAAACGCAAAAGTACTGTCATAACTAATTACGTTACACTATTACACTGTAAGGAAACTCACCACTTTGAAAGAAAAGCTACAAGTAACAGAATATATAAAGTCATTTGTCATAACGGTTCTTTCAGGAAGCACTGAACGCCCTCTGTCCAGAGAAGCTGATGACCAGATCCTTTCCCTGGTGCGTCTGTGAAAGGTGCCAACAGACATTGAAAACGTGCTTTCCTCAGTGGCCCCCATGGTGCACGTCCTCAGCGGCCCCCATGGTGCACGTCCTCAGCGGCCCCCATGGTGCACGTCCTCAGTGGCCCCCATGGTGCACGTCCTCAGCGGCCCCCATGGTGCACGTCCTCAGCGGCCCCCATGGTGCACGTCCTCAGCGGCCCCCATGGTGCACGTCCTCAGCGGCCCCCATGGTGCACGTCCTCAGCGGCCCCCATGGTGCACGTCCACTCTGCAGTTCTGAAATATGTTTGTAGTTGTACTATTTCAAAATAAAAAAAAATACATTCACCTCTTTCAATGTGCTTTGTTTTATAGTAGGAAAACAAATACAGTCTGTAACGAGTCTAAGAAACTTTATTATGTAAAAGAAGATTTGAAGTTATAGCCAGAAAAATATACACAATGTCCCTACTAAGACAAATAATTACAAGTGATGGTAAGGCAACGTTTGTGTTATCACTTTTTGCTCAAATGAATAACACTGTTATTATCCAGGTCCTTATCCATCGCTGCTGCAGCGAACACTGACAGAGATATCTAACAAAATGTTCATCTTTATGTTGTAGCTTGTTTGAACACATTTCCTCAAAATAATTCATAAGCAGCCACACACACACAGCCACACGCACAGACAGCCACAAGCACACACAGCCACAAGCACACACAGTCACAAGCACACACAGCCACAAGCACAGACAGCCACAAGCACACACAGCCACACACACACACACAGCCACAAGCACAGACAGCCACAAGCACAGACAGCCACAAGCACACACAGTCACAAGCACACACAGCCACACACACACACAGTCACAAGCACACACAGCCACAAGCACACACAGCCACAAGCACAGACAGCCACAAGCACACACAGTCACAAGCACACACAGTCACAAGCACACACACGCACACACAGCCACAAGCACACACAGCCACAAGCACACACAAGCACACACAGCCACAAGCACACACAGCCACACGCACACACAGCCACAAGCACACACAGTCACAAGCACACACAGCCACAAGCACACACAGTCACAAGCACACACAGCCACACGCACACACAGCCACACGCACACAGTCACAAGCACACACAGTCACAAGCACACACAGTCACACGCACACACAGTCACAAGCACACAGTCACACGCACACACAGCCACAAGCACACACAGTCACAAGCACACACAGTCACAAGCACACACAGTCACACGCACACACAGTCACAGTCACAAGCACACACAGCCACACACACACAGTCACACACACACAGTCACACGCACACACAGTCACACACAGCACACACACAGTCACAAGCACACACAGCCACACGCACACACAGTCACAAGCACACACAGTCACACGCACACACAGTCACAAGCACACACAGTCACACGCACACACAGTCACAAGCACACACAGCCACACGCACAGACAGTCACAAGCACACACAGTCACACGCACACACAGTCACAAGCACACACAGCCACACGCACAGACAGCCACAAGCACACACAGCCACAAGCACACACAGTCACACGCACACACAGCCACAAGCACACACAGCCACAAGCACACACAGTCACAAGCACACACAGCCACAAGCACACACAGCCACAAGCACACACAGTCACACACAGCCACAAGCACACACAGTCACACGCACACACAGTCACACGCACAGACAGTCACAAGCACACACAGTCACAAGCACACACAGTCACACGCACACACAGTCACACGCACACAGTCACACGCACACAGTCACACGCACACACAGTCACACGCACACACAGTCACACGCACACACAGTCACAAGCACACACAGTCACACGCACACACAGTCACACGCACACACAGTCACAAGCACACACAGTCACAAGCACACACAGTCACACGCACACACAGTCACACGCACACAGTCACACGCACACACAGTCACACGCACACACAG
Organism: Knipowitschia caucasica; assembly: GCA_964034765.1. Lineage (NCBI taxonomy): Eukaryota > Metazoa > Chordata > Actinopteri > Gobiiformes > Gobiidae > Knipowitschia > Knipowitschia caucasica. The sequence goes on along the minus strand of OZ035829.1, from coordinate 1,037,894 downwards.
TCACACGCACACACAGTCACAAGCACACACAGTCACACGCACACACAGCCACAAGCACACACAGCCACAAGCACACACAGCCACAAGCACACAGCCACAAGCACACACAGTCACAAGCACACACAGCCACACGCACAGACAGCCACACGCACACACAGTCACACGCACAGACAGCCACACGCACAGACAGCCACACGCACAGACAGCCACACGCACAGACAGTCACAAGCACACACAGTCACAAGCACACACAGCCACACGCACACACAGCCACAAGCACACACAGCCACAAGCACACACAGCCACAAGCACACACAGTCACAAGCACACACAGTCACAAGCACACACAGTCACAAGCACACACAGTCACAAGCACACACAGCCACAAGCACACACAGCCACAAGCACACACAGTCACAAGCACACACAGTCACAAGCACACACAGCCACACGCACAGACAGCCACAAGCACACACAGTCACACGCACACACAGTCACACGCACACACAGCCACAAGCACACACAGCCACACGCACACACAGCCACAAGCACACACAGCCACAAGCACACACAGCCACAAGCACACACAGTCACACGCACACACAGCCACACGCACAGACAGCCACACGCACACACAGTCACAAGCACACACGGTCACAAGCACACACAGTCACACGCACAGACAGTCACAAGCACACACAGTCACAAGCACACACAGTCACAAGCACACACAGTCACACGCACACACAGCCACAAGCACACACAGTCACACGCACAGACAGTCACAAGCACACACAGTCACACGCACACACAGTCACACGCACACACAGTCACACTCACACACAGTCACACGCACACACAGTCACACGCACAGACAGCCACACGCACACACAGCCACAAGCACACACAGTCACAAGCACACACAGTCACAAGCACACACGGTCACAAGCACACAGTCACACGCACAGACAGTCACACGCACACACAGTCACACCCACACACAGTCACACGCACACACAGTCACACCCACACACAGTCACACGCACACACAGTCACACGCACAGACAGTCACAAGCACACACAGTCACACGCACACACAGTCACACGCACACACAGTCACACCCACACACAGTCACACGCACACACAGTCACACGCACAGACAGTCACAAGCACACACAGTCACACGCACACACAGTCACACGCACACACAGTCACAAGCACACACAGTCACAAGCACACACAGTCACACGCACAGACAGCCACACGCACACACAGTCACACGCACACACAGTCACACGCACACACAGTCACAAGCACACACAGTCACACGCACACACAGTCACACGCACAGACAGCCACAAGCACACACAGCCACAAGCACACAGCCACAAGCACACACAGTCACAAGCACACACAGTCACACGCACACACAGCCACACGCACACACAGTCACACGCACACACAGTCACACGCACACACAGTCACACGCACACACAGTCACACGCACACACAGTCACAAGCACACACAGTCACAAGCACACACAGTCACACGCACACACAGCCACACGCACACACAGTCACACGCACACACAGCCATACGCACACACAGTCACACGCACACACAGCCATACGCACACACAGTCACACGCACACACAGCCACACGCACACACAGTCACAAGCACACACAGCCACACGCACACACAGTCACACGCACACACAGCCACGCTTCAGGGGCCCAGGTTGAAGGAACTGGAGTCTTCCTCTGGCAGAGATTTTCCTTTGAAACATAATAGAAGAGACATCAGTTTTATCTACTCAAATATGACTTTGATATATTCATCATCAACAACATCAGTATTTATTGATCACCAGGAGTGGCCCCTGATCTACAACAGTAGTATTTATTGATCACCAGGAGTGGCCCCTGATCTACAACAGTAGTATTTATTGATCACCAGGAGTGGCCCCTGATCTACAACAGTAGTATTTATTGATCACCAGGAGTGGCCCCTGATCTACAACAGTAGTATGTATTGATCACCAGGAGTGGCCCCTGATCTACAACATCAGTATTTATTGATCACCAGGAGTGGCCCCTGATCAACAACAGTAGTATTTATTGATCACCAGGAGTGGCCCCTGATCTACAACAGTAGTATGTATTGATCACCAGGAGTGGCCCCTGATCTACAACATCAGTATTTATTGATCACCAGGAGTGGCCCCTGATCAACAACAGTAGTATTTATTGATCACCAGGAGTGGCCCCTGATCTACAACAGTAGTATGTATTGATCACCAGGAGGGGCCCCTGATCCACAGGATCCTTGAACATGTTTATTTGGACTGTGAGAGACTGTGCATTGTGAGAGAAAGACACTTACATCGGCTGTTTTGGGAGTCGAGTGATTATCTCACTCCTCTTGATTGTTGAAGAAACTCAGCGACAGTTTTGTCAACACTGACTCCTGGAACATGATCGATATTCATTTTGGACCTCAGGGCAGCAACACAACTGTAGGGATGAACGACACACACATCACAACATCATTATCATAATCACTGCGTCCCATATATGCATTCACAACAACCTACATGACTAATGTGGGGTGTAAAGTCTTCCTCAGGAGATGACAATGGCCATTCTTCTAATTCTGGAAGCAAAGTCTTGTCTTCCCAGTCAATACTAGAGAAAGAAGAGGTCAGCAGAAAAGTATCTAGTCGTTATGGCATTGTTTTTTTTTTAATAGTTATTTAACTTGCATTATGGAGGCTATTGAACTCTTGTACATTGAAGACCTCATTCCAATTGATTTAGGCCATACTGGAAAAGATACAGAGAAAAGAATGCAATGAAGACATGTAAATTATTACAATGTCTATATTATATCATGCTCATAATTTATTTGGTAGTAGTCAGCAAGACTTTTCTTACTTATTCTCAATACATAATAATAAAAATGTATGTAGTGGTCACGGAAGTTAGATTTGAGGTAAAGAGATATTGTTTTTATAACAATAAAACTAATATACAGAGTGCAAGTTGCAAAACTAGTCATTGAAGAATGAAATGCAGACCTACATATACATATACATACACACATATATATATATATATATATATATATATATATATATATATATATATATATATATATATATATATATATATATAGTGCAAGCAACTATGTTTATTGGCAAAAACAAACGATTCATACAGATCAGAAGTGTTCGTAGCAGCCACATCATATTCACAACTACAGACAGCTAATGCTAACAGCTAACGCTAATGCTAACAGCGAACGCTAATGCTAACAGCGAACGCTAATGCTAACAGGTAACGCTAATGCTAACAGCTAACGCTAATGCTAACAGCGAACGCTAATGCTAACAGCTAACGCTAATGCTAACAGGTAACGCTAATGCTAACAGCTAACGCTAATGCTAACAGCGAACGCTAATGCTAACAGCAAACGCTAATGCTAACAGCTAACGCTAATGCTAACAGGTAACGCTAATGCTAACAGCTAACGCTAATGCTAACAGCGAACGCTAATGCTAACAGCGAACGCTAATGCTAACAGCGAACGCTAATGCTAACAGCGAACGCTAATGCTAACAGCGAACGCTAATGCTAACAGCGAACGCTAATGCTAACAGCGAACGCTAATGCTAACAGCGAACGCTAATGCTAACAGCGAACGCTAATGCTAACAGCTAACGCTAATGCTAACAACTAACGCTAATGCTAACAGCTAACGCTAATGCTAACAGCTAACGCTAATGCTAACAGCTAACGCTAATGCTAACAGCTAACGCTAATGCTAACAGCGAACGCTAATGCTAACAGCTAACGCTAATGCTAACAGCGAACGCTAATGCTAACAGCGAACGCTAATGCTAACAGTTATTGCCACAAAATGCGGCCGTATTTCTACAACAGCTGGGGATTTTTAACTAGCTAACTTGGTGAAAGCCCGCATTACAGTCTCAGGCAACAATATGTATAAATAAAACAACTACTACTGCCACTACTGAGTAACATGCTCACCTGTTCAGTCGGAGAGAGGAATCCACGGAGCTAGAGGTCGCCAACATGAATGCAGCTGGTCACCATGTTGCTCCTACTTTTTGTCGTTCCTCTGTTTCTGGCGTTTTGCCTGTATTTAATAAATCCATGGTATTTAGTCTGCAGCAGCAGCGCTGGAGGCGGCTTTTCCTTCTCCGCCATGTTTGTTTTGAAGAGTGCGCGTGCACACACGGGAGAAACCCCTTATAAGGCGTGCTCTCTCGTCATTGGATAAGCGCATAGGATGTGAGGTTTTTTTATTAAATAGGTGGGAGAAGACTGGAAGGACTGAGAGATCCGTGTTTAGGTACAAACACTCTATATAAGTGATGGCTATTGGAATATATCAATATTTAAGACGTATATTAACACCCATTGCAAAATCGCTTAACTTTTACACGAATACATTAATACAGTGTTGTCTTATAAAGAACTCCAAATATTCAAATTGTGAGGGAATGCTGTGTAATGGTATTAATTTAATTAACCTTCATGTTAAGCTTTGTTTTGTTGTAATGTATTTGCATTACATTCATCTAATACCATATGCACTGCTAACTGATGTTACAGGCATAAATGTTGAGACACGTCACTACTGCAATCTGCACCATTATGTTTATCACAACAGTTATCAGTTGTACCAACTTTAAATAGCTGTTTTATTCTATAAAAGAGTGGATTGTTTTTATTCTCTTTCTTAGTATGCTATCCTAGCTACAACCAAGCGTGCTTCAGTGTTATAGCTAGGTTACAACTGAGAAATAGTCTTTGCCTTAATATTTCTCTCCCAGAGTTTTTGTTAATCTACTTAAGAGTAGAACTGACGGAGATGAACATGCTGCTGCCGAATACATACTCGTTGCGGTTCATGTGGTGTGAACGACTGGGGACGGGTCGGGGGGTGGGCGGGGCTACTAACTCGCTCAGGCAGAAGAAACTGCCGGAAACGACCAAATCGCTTACTGCTGCTTTAACTTTTACAACAAAATCAGTTCAAAATACATAGAATCACAAGTATGTTGGCTCGCCAGTATGCAATTTCATTGATGTTTCTGGCCTGTTTGAAGCGTTTCAAGTGGTTTGCTGCATGAAATTAACTTTTACATACAGAATCTGTTCAAATTACTATAGAAGCACAGTTGTTGGCTGCCAGGATGCCATAGTTCTTGATGTTTCTGGCCTGTTTTTAAGCGTTTCAAGTGGTTTGCTACATGAAATTCACTTTTACAACAGAATCAGTTCAAAATACATAGAATCTTTTGTTGTTGGATGCCAGTATGCAATTCATGTTGTTTCTGGCCTGTTTTAAGGTTTCAATGTTGGGTTTGCTGCTGAAATTCACTGTATACAACAGAATCACTTCAAATACATAGAATCACAGTTGTTGGCTGCCTGTATGCATTTCATGATGTTTCTGGCCTGTTTTTTTTTAAGCGTTCAAGTGGTTTGCTGCATGAAAGTCACTTTTACAACAGAATCAGTTCAAATACATAGAATCACAGTTGTTGGATGCCAGTTTGCAATTCATGATGGTTTTGGCTGTTTTAAGCGTTTCATGTGGTTTGCTGCATGAAATCACGTTTACAACAGAATCAGTTCAAATACATAGAATCACCAGTTGTTGCGATGCCAGTATGCAATTCATGATGTTTCTGGCCTGTTTAAGCATTTTCATCAGTGGTTTGCTGCATGAAATTTTCATCGTTACACAGAATCAGTTCAAATAACATAGAATCTCAATTGTTGGTTGCCATATGTTTGGAGGTTTCTTGGCCTGTTTTTTAAGCGTTCATGTTGAAATTCACGTTTACAACAGATTAGTATGCAATTTCATGATGTTTCTGGCCTGTGTAAGCGTTTCAAGTGGGGTTTGCTGCATGAAATTCACCTTTTTACAACAGAATTGTTCAATACATAGAATCACAGTTGTTGGGCTCTGCCAGTATGCAATTCATGATGTTTCTGGCCTTGTTTGTAAGCGTTTTCAAGGGTTTGCTGCATGTTCACGTTTACAAGCAGAATCTTCTTCTAAATACTTGGAATCACAAGTTGTTGGCTTGGACCAGTATGCAATTCATGGATGTTTTGGCCTGTTTTAACGTTTCAAGGGTTTGCTGCATGAAATTCACTTTTACAACAGAATCAGAATCAAAATACATAGAATCACAGTTGTTGGATGCCAGTAAGCAATTCATGGATGTTTTGGCCTGTTTTAAGCGTTTCAAGTGGTTTGCTGCATGGATATTTCACTTTTCAACAGAATCAGTTCAAAATTAACATAGAATCACAGTTGTTGGCTTGCCAGTATGCAATTCATGATGTTTCTGGCCTGTTTTTTAGCGTTGCAAGTGGTTTGCTGAATGAATTTCACTTCTACAACAGAAATCAGTTCAAATACATAGAATCACAGTTGTTTATTGGATGCCAGTATGCAATTCATGATGTTTCTGGCCTGTTTTAAGCGTTTCAAGTGGTTTGCTGCATGAATATTCACTTTTACAACAGAATCAGTTCAAAATACAATAGAACAACAGTTGTTGGCATGCCAGTATGCAATTCATGATGTTATGGCCTGTTTTAAGCGTTTCAAGTGGTTTGCTGCATGAAATTCACTTTTACAACAGAATCAGTTCAAATACATAGAATCACAGTTTGGCTGCCAGTATGCAATTCATGATGTTTCTGGCCTGTTTTAAGCGTTTTCAAGTGGTTTGCTGCATGAAATTCACTTTTAAAACAGAATCAGTTCAAAATACATAGAATCACAGTTGTTGGCTGCCAGTTATGAATTTCATGATGTTTCTGGCCTGTTTTAAGGTTTCAAGTGGTTTGCTGCATGAAATTCACTTTTACAACAGAATCAGTTCAAATACATAGAATCACAGTTGTGGCTGCCAGTATGCAATTCATGATGTTTCTGGCCGATTTTAAGCGTTTCCAAGTTATTTGCTGCATAGAAATGTTTGTACCTAAACACGGATCTCCATCAGTCCTCCAGTCCTGTGTGCTACCGGCCGCACTCTTCTGAGCAGTCCATAATAGCCCAGAACCAGAAAAGAGAAACGTCAGAAAGTTCATGAGCAACATGGTGACCTTGCTGAATTTCATAACTCTTGCTCCGTGGGGATTCCTCTCTCCGAGCTGAAAACAGTAGGAAGCATGTTATACTCAGTTGGTGGCAGTTGTAGTTGGAGTTTTGATTGACTGCGGAACCTTACGCAGTCAACCATTGGTTTTGTATTTCTTTATTCCGTCATTTTTTTTGACACGTTTCACAGCTTTCACATTTTCAACAATTTCCACAAGTTATACATCAAAACGTTCCACATGTTTGGGAGATTATTGCTATTACTTTTGGGACTTCAGCGATTTCCGGTTTTTCCGCAATCGGACAAAAATCTGCATTGAGAATTCTGCAATGCATTTTAATAGGCCCATGCATTTTAATAGGACTTCAGCTCTTTCAGACATTTCTACAGTTTCAATGATTCAACAGTTTCAAGGATTCAACAGTTTCAAGGATTTCAGCAGTTTCAAGATTTCAAGAGTTTCAAGGACTTCAACAGTTTCAAGGACTTCAGCAGTTTCAAGGACTTCAGCAGTTTCAAGGACTTCAGCAGTTTCAAGGACTTCAGTGTAATCATGCAACCTAATAGGGATTTTTCCATGTAAACCAGTATAATGCAACTTAATAGGGATTTTTCCATGTAAACCAGTATAAATGCAACTTAATAGGGTTTTTTCCATGTAAACCAGTATAATGTAAAATGCAAACAAATGCAACTTAATAGGGGTTTTTTTTTCCATGTAAACCAGTATAATGCAACTTTTCCAAAAACCTGGGGATTTTTTCCATGTAAACCAGTATAATGCAACTTAATAGGGATTTTTACATGTAAACCAGTATAATGCAACTTAATAGGGTTTTTTCCATGTAAACCAGTTTAATGCAAACTAAGGGATTTTTCCAGTAACCAGGTATTATGCAACCGTTTAATTGGATGGTTCAATGTAAACAGTATAATGCAAACTTAATAGGGGATTTTTCAATGTGGGTAAAAAAGTATTAATGCAACTTATTTGGGGATTTTTCAATGTAAACCAGTTGTAGGACTACTTTTATAGGGGTTTTTACATGTAAACCAGTTATAATGGAATCGTATTAGGGGTTTTTACTATGTAACCCAGTATATATTGCAACTTAATAGGGTTTTTTTACTTGTAAACTGTTATAATGTCAATTTATAGGATTTTTCCATGTATAACAGTTTATGCAAACTTAATTGGGTTATTTACATGTACACCAGTATAAGGCAACTTAATTGGGATTTTTCATGTAAACCGGTATTTTGCAACTTAAATTGGGTTTTTTACAGGTAAACCAGTTTTAATGCTAAAATATTAAAGGGGTTTTTACATGTTAAAACCTGTATAATGCAACTTAATAGGGTTTTTTTCATGTAACCTGTATAATTAACTTATAATAGGGGTTTTTACATTGTAAACCAGTATAATGGAACTTTAATAGGTTTTACATGAACCAGTTATAAAGGATAACTGTTTAAAAGGATTTCAGGAGATTCAAATAACTTCAGGAGTTTAAAAGATGTTTTTAAAGTATTTTAATCTTTTCAAGGATTTCAAGGATTTTTCATGCTTAAATTCCATCAATTGATCCGGTTCCGCAGTCAATCGCAAGGGCTGCAGCCATGCAAAGGTTTCTAGTTTTATACATATAGTTGCTGAGACAGTAATGCGGTGGGTTTTCACCAAAGTTAAGCTAGTTAAAAATCCCAAGTCTGTTGTAGAAAATACGGCCGCATTTTGTTGGCAATAATTCGAGCCCATTACCTTGGTGGTTGCTTTTGAGAAGAATACAACAACTGATCTAACCACAACATCGAAGCCTTACCCAGCCTACAGCCATCCATAAGCTCCCGGTCAATTATTAGTTCCCCACATGTTACAAAATTTAAATGACCATATCACCAGTGTTCCCCCGTGAAGTCGGTGTTAGCATTTGGTTGGCTGTTAGCATTAGCGTTCACGCTGTCGTAGTCATTAGCGTTTTAGCTGTTAGCAATTGCATTAGCTGTTAGATTAGCTGTCTGTAGTTGGGAATATTGGATGGGGCCTGCTAAAAAAAATTTATGATCTGTATGATCGTTTGTTTTTGGCCAATAAACATAGTTGCGTGTACTATTTATATATATATATATGTTGTGTCTGGCATTTCTTCTATTCAATGACTAAGTTTGCAACTTGCTCTCTGTATATTAGTTTTATTGTTATAAATACAATATCTCTTTACCTAATTCTAACTGCACAGTGACCACTACTTACTTTTTATTATTATTGAGAATAAGTTAGAAAAGTCGTGCTCGTCTACTACCAAATTATTTATGAGCATGATATAATCATAGACATTGTAATAATTACATGTTTTCATGGCCATTCTTTTCTCTGTATCTTTTCCGTATGGCCTAAATCATGGATGGAGGTCTTCATTGTACAAGGTTCAACAGCCCTCCATAATGCAAGTTAAATAACTATAATAAAATATAAAAATGCCATAACGACTAGATACTTTTCTTGACCCTCTTCTTTCTCTGTATTGGACTGGGATAGACAAGTCTTTGCTTTCCAGAATTAGAAGAATGGCCATTGCCATCTCCTGTAGGAAGTCTTTACACCCCACATTTGTCATGTTAGGTGTTGTGAATGCATACCGTACTTTGGGACGCAGTGATGTATGATAATGTGTTGTGATGTGTGTGTCGTTCATTCCCTACTGTTGTGTTGCTGCCATGAGGTCCAATATGAATATCGATCATGTTCCCACGGAGCGGGTTGACAAAAACTGTCGCTCTGAGTTTCTTCAACAATCAAGAGGAGTGAGATACAGTAATCGCATCGACTCCCAAAACAGCCGATGTAAGTGTCTTTCTCTCCAATGCACAGTCTCTCTCAGTCCATAAAAACATGTTCAAGGATCCTGTGGATCAGGGGCCCATCTGGTGATCAATAAATAATAGATGTTGTTGATGATGAATTATAAAGTCATTTTTGATGTAGATAAAAAATGTTGTCTCTTTATTATGTTTCAAAGGAAAATCTCTGCAGTGGAAGAATCCAGTTCTTCAACCTGGGCACCTGAAGCGTGATCTGTCGGTGGTGTGGCTGTTGGTGCGTTTGTGAATGTGTGTGACTTGTGCTGTTGTGTGGCTGTGTGTGCTTGTGACTGTGTGTGCTTGTGTTAACTGTGTGTGGGCTGTGTGTGCTTGTGGCTGTGTGTGCTTGTGACTGTGTGTGACTGTGGGGTTGACTGTGTGTGCTTGTAGCTGTGTGTGGCTGGGTGTGCTTGTGTCTGTGTGTGACTTGTGTCTGGTGTGTGCTTGTGACTGTGTTTGGCTGTGTGTGCTTGTGACTGTGTGTGACGTGTGTGCGTGTGACTGGTGTGTCTTGGGACTGTGTGGTGCATGGCTAGTTATGAATTATTGTGAGGAAATAGTTTGTTCAAACAAGAGCTAAAAATAAAGATTAACATTTTGTTAGATATTCTCTGATAGTGTTCGCTGCTTGCTGCGTTGGATAAGGGACCGCGATAATTAGCAGGTGTTATTCATTTGTGCAAAAAAGGGATATAAACAAACGTTGCCTTACCTATCACTTTGTAATTATTCGTCTAGTAGGGACTTTGTGTTATATTTTTTGGGGCTTAACGTCAATTCTTCTTTTATCATAATGTTTCTTAGACTCCGTTTACAGAACTGTATTTGTTTGCTACTAGAAAACAAAGCACATTGAAAGAGGTGAATGTATTTTTTTTATTTTGAAATAGTACAACTACAAAAATTATTTCAGAAATGAATGAGGACGTGCACCATGGGGGACCACTTGGACGGTTGCTCCATGGGGGACCGCAGAGGTAAGCACGTTTTCATTGTCTGGTTGGCACCTTTCATCAGGACGATCAGGGATAGGTTCTGGTCATCAGCTTCTATGGACTGAGGGCGTTCAGTGCTTCCTGAAAGATACCGTTATGGACTAAATGACTGTATATATTCTGTTAATTGTAAGCACTTTTCTTTACAAGTGGTGAGTTTCCTTACAGTGTAATAGTGTACGTGAATTAGTTATGACAGTACTTTTGGTTTCGGAAAGCTTTACTGGAAATTGTTTTTCAGGCCCACATCTCACTGTTACAGCTCTGATACACTTTGACTTTTTGTCTTCTGTCTCTGAACAAGTAGCACATAATACGATGTTGATTGACATCAATAAATGTATCATTTATTTTGTGACATTGAGAAGGCAGCTGACAGTGAGATGCAGCTATACTTTCACACTATACTTTACTACAGTGTTGTCTATAAAGAACTCCTAATACATACAAATTGTGAGGAAAGCTAGTAAATGTATTACTTTAAATAAACCTGCAGGTAAAGGCTTTGTTGTTGTAATTTATAGCATTACATTTTCATCTAATTCATATGACAACTGCATGAATTTCAACAGAATCAGTTCAAATACATAGAATCACAGTTGTTGGCTGCCAGTATGCAATTCATGATGTTTATGGCCTGTTTTAAGCGTTTCAAGTGGTTTGCTGCATGAAATTCACTTTTACAACAGAATCAGTTCAAATACATAGAATCACAGTTGTTGGCTGCCAGTATGCAATTCATGATGTTTCTGGCCTGTTTTAAGCGTTTCAAGTGGTTTGCTGCATGAAATTCACTTTTACAACAGAATCAGTTCAAATACATAGAATCACAGTTGTTGGATGCCAGTATGCAATTCATGATGTTTCTGGCCTGTTTTAAGCGTTTCAAGTGGTTTGCTGCATGAAATTCACTTTTACAACAGAATCAGTTCAAATACATTGAATCACAGTTGTTGGCTGCCAGTATGCAATTCATGATGTTTCTGGCCTGTTTTAAGCGTTTCAAGTGGTTTGCTGCATGAAATTCACTTTTACAACAGAATCAGTTCAAATACATAGAATCACAGTTGTTGGATGCCAGTATGCAATTCATGATGTTTCTGGCCTGTTTTAAGCGTTTCAAGTGGTTTGCTGCATGAAATTCACTTTTACATACAGAATCAGTTCAAATACATAGAATCACAGTTGTTGGATGCCAGTATGCAATTCATGATGTTTCTGGCCTGTTTTAAGCGTTTCAAGTGGTTTGCTGCATGAAATTCACTTTTACAACAGAATCAGTTCAAATACATAGAATCACAGTTGTTGGATGCCAGTATGCAATTCATGATGTTTCTGGCCTGTTTTAAGCGTTTCAAGTGGTTTGCTGCATGAATTCACTTTACAACAGAATCAGTTCAAATACATAGAATCACAGTTGTTGGATGCCAGTATGCAATTCATGATGTTTCTGGCCTGTTTTAAGCGTTTCAAGTGGTTTGCTGCATGAAATTCACTTTTACAACAGAATCAGTTCAAATACATAGAATCACAGTTGTTGGCTGCCAGTATGCAATTCATGATGTTTCTGGCCTGTTTTAAGCGTTTCAAGTGGTTTGCTGCATGAATTTCACTTTTACAACAGAATCAGTTCAAATACATAGAATCACAGTTGTTGGATGCCAGTATGCAATTCATGATGTTTCTGGCCTGTTTTAAGCGTTTCAAGTGGTTTGCTGCATGAATTTCACTTTTACAACAGAATCAGTTCAAATACATAGAATCACAGTTGTTGGATGCCAGTATGCAATTCATGATGTTTCTGGCCTGTTTTAAGCGTTTCAAGTGGTTTGCTGCATGAAATTCACTTTTACAACAGAATCAGTTCAAATACATAGAATCACAGTTGTTGGATGCCAGTATGCAATTCATGATGTTTCTGGCCTGTTTTAAGCGTTTCAAGTGGTTTGCTGCATGAATTTCACTTTTACAACAGAATCAGTTCAAATACATAGAATCACAGTTGTTGGATGCCAGTATGCAATTCATGATGTTTCTGGCCTGTTTTAAGCGTTTCAAGTGGTTTGCTGCATGAAATTCACTTTTACAACAGAATCAGTTCAAATACATAGAATCACAGTTGTTGGCTGCCAGTATGCAATTCATGATGTTTCTGGCCTGTTTTAAGCGTTTCAAGTGGTTTGCTGCATGAAATTCACTTTTACAACAGAATCAGTTCAAATACATAGAATCACAGTTGTTGGATGCCAGTATGCAATTCATGATGTTTCTGGCCTGTTTTAAGCGTTTCAAGTGGTTTGCTGCATGAAATTCACTTTTACAACAGAATCAGTTCAAATACATAGAATCACAGTTGTTGGATGCCAGTATGCAATTGTTTTCTGGCATCTTGATTCTGTTGTAAAAGTGAATGGACCAATACTCGACTGCAACCACTTGAAAGCTTAAAAACAGGGCAGATACATATGAATTGCTTTTCTGGGCAGCCTAACAAACTGTGCTTCTTAGGTATTTGAAGTGATTCTGTTGTAAACGTGAATTTCATGCAGCATAAGCCAAACCCACTTGAAACGCTTTAAACAGCCAGAAAAATCATGAATTGGCATACTGGCAGCAACAAAACTAGATTCTATGTATTTGAATCTGATTCATAGTTGTAAAACGGGAATTTCATGCAGCAAACCACTTGAAAGCGCTTTTAAAACAGGGCAGTAACATCATGATTTGGCATACTGGCAGCCAGAAAACTGTGATTCTATGTATTTGAAGTGAGTCTGTTGTAAACGTGACATTTCATGCAGCAAACCAACTTGATGTAACGCTTAATATAAGGCCAGAATCATCATGAATTGCTTACTGGCATCCAACAACTGTGATTCTATGTATTGAACTGATTTCTGTTGTAAAAGTGAATCTTCATTGCAGCAAACCACTTGAAATGCTTTAATATAAGGCCAGATACATCTTGAATATTGCATACTGGCAGCCAACAAACTGTGATTCTATGTATTTGAACTGATTTGTTGTGTAAAAGTGAAATTCATGCGAGCTAAACCACTTTGATAACGGCTTAAAATTGGCCAGAAACATCATGAATTGCACTTACTGCATCCAAACAACCTGTGATTCTATGTATTTGAACTTGATTATGTTGTAAAGTGAATTTCATGCTGAAAGCCAAACCACTTGAAAACGTTAAAACAGGCCAGAAACATCCATGAATAGCTTACTGGCATCCAACAATCTGTGATTCTATGAATTTGAACTGATTCTGTTGTATAAGTGAAATTCATGCAGCTCAAACCACTTGAAACGCTAAAAACAGGCCAGAAGAATCATCATGAATTGCATACTGGGCATCCAACAACTGTTGATTCTATGGTTTTGAACTGATTCTGTTTGTAAAAGTGAAATTCTGCAGCCAAACCACTTGAAACCGCTTAAAACATGCCAGAACACATCATGAATTGATACTGGCATCCAACACAATGTGATTCTATGTATTTGAACTATTTGTTGTTAAAAGTGAATTCATGCAGCAAACCACTTGAAACGCTTAAAACAGGCCAGAAGAAACATCATGAATTGCATACTGAAGGCCAACACTGTGATTCTATGTATTTGAACTGATTCTGTTGTAAAAAGTGGGAAATCTCATGCAGCAAACCACTTGAAACGCCTTAAAACACTGGCCAGAAACATTCATGAATTGCATACTGGCACAACAACTGTGATTCTATGTATTGAACTTATTCTGTTGTAAAAGTGAATTTCATGCAGCAAACCACTGAAACGCTTAAAACAGGCCCAGAAACATCATGAATTGCATACTGGCATCCAACAACTGTGATTTTATGTATTTGAACTGATTTGTTTGTAAAAGTGAATTTCATGCAGCAAACCACTTGAAACGCTTAAAACAGGCCAGAAACATCATGAATTGCATACTGGCATCCAAACACACTGTGATTCTATGTATTTTGAACTGATTCTGTGTATAAAGTTTTCATGCAGCAAACAACTTGAAACGCTTAAATTCATGAATTGCATACTGGCATCCAACAACTGTGATTCTATGTATTTGAACTGATTCTGTTGGCAAAGGTGCAGCAAACCACTTGAAAACGACTTAAAACAGGCCAGAAATCATCATGTATTGCATACTGGCTCCATTCACTGTGTTCTATGTATTTGAAAAATGTTTCTGTTGTAAACTTGAAATTTATGCAAACCACTTGAATCGCTTAAAACAGGCCACTGATACATCATTGAATTGCATACTGGCATCCTAACAACTGTGAGTCTATGTATTTGAAATGCATTCTGTTGACGTTAAAGGGATTTTCATGCAGGAAAAACCACTGAAACGCTTAAAACAGGCAGAAAACATCATGAATTGCATTACTGGCTGCCAACACTCTAAGGTTCTATGTATTTGAAACTGATTCTGTTTGGTAAACGTGAATTTCATGCAGCAATCCACTTGGAAACGCTTTAAAACAGGCCAGGAAACACATCATTGAGTTGCATCTGGCAGCCAACAACTGTGTTTCTATGTATTTGAAGTGATTCTGTGGTAATAAGTGAATTGCATGCAGCAAACCACTTGTAACGCTTAAAACTGGCCAGAAGAAAAGTAACATCATGAATTGCATTACTGGCGTCCAACAAACTGTGATTCTATGTTTTTGAATGATTCTGTTGTATAAGAATTTATGCACTGCACACCACTTGTAAACGCTTAAAAGGACTGAAACATCATGGATTTGCATACATGGCATCCAAACAACAGGTGATTCTTTGTATTTGATGTGATTCTGTTGTAATACAGTGAATTTCATGCAAACCACTTGTAAACGCTTAAAACAGGCCAAAATACATCATGAATTGCATACTTGTGCTCAACAAACTGTGATTCTATGTATTTGATACTGCTCTGTTGTTTAAGTGACTTTTCATGCAGAAAACCATTGAAAGCTTTTTAATTTAAAACAGGCCAGGACATAATGCATTTGCATACTGGCCAGCCAAACATACCTAAGTTCTATGTATTTGAATGATTTCTGTTGTAAACGTGAATTTCTGGCAGCAAACCACTTGGTAACGCTTAACACTCTATGGCATGATTTTTATTTTAGACAAAACAACTTTTTAAGAGCTCGTGGGTCCCTCAATAACTATTGATCTGAGATTAATGGTTGGTTGCTTAAGAGGCATACATTTGGCGAGAGTTGTGTAACTATAACACCATAGGTTTTCATTATTACATTTGAATTAGGAAATAATAAACTACTTAGAGAAGCTTTTATTTTTGTTTTTTCAAGACATCAACTTTTTTTAACGAGGTACAGAGCACTCCAGATTGCAAAAAACCAAAAGCAAAAAACAGTTCTGATGCCACTAGTATGTCACACAGCTGCGGGGTCTCGGTAGCCTATTGGGTATGGTCATAGAAGTTTCACAGCCAAGACAGGAGACCTGAAGACCAGGACTAATGTGAGAGGACTTCAGGTCAGAGGACCTGAGACCAGGACTAATGTGAGAGGACTTCAGGTACAGAGACCTGAGACCAGGACTAATGTGAGAGGACTTCAGGACAGAGACCTGAGACCAGGACTAATGTGAGAGGACTTCAGGACAGAGACCTGAGACCAGGACTAATGTGAGAGGACTTCAGGACAGTGACCTGAGACCAGGACTAATGTGAGAGGACTTCAGGGACAGAGACCTGAGACCAGGACTAATTGTGAGAGGACTTCAGGACAGAGACCTGAGACCAGGACTAATGTGAGAGGACTTCAGGACAGGACCTGACCAGGACTAATGTGAGAGGACTTCAGGACAGAGACCTGAGACCAGGACTAATGTGAGAGGACTTCAGGACAGAGACCTGAGACCAGGACTAATGTGTGAGGACTTCAGGGACAGAGACCTGAGACCAGGACTAATGTGAGAGGACTTCAGGACAGAGACCTGAGACCAGGACTAATGTGAGAGGACTTAGGACAGAGACATGAGGACCAGGACTAATGTCGAGTGGACCTTCAGGACAAGAGACCTGAGGACTTGGACTGAGAGGACTTCAGGACAGAGACCTGAAGACCAGGACCTAATGTGAGAGGTACTTCAGGACAGAGACCTGAGACCAGGACTAATGTGAGAGGACTTCAGGACAGAGACCTGAGACTCAGGAATAATGTGAGAGGACTTCAGGACAGAGACATGAGACCAGGACCTATGTGAGAGGTTAACTTCAGGGACTCGAGGTACCAGAACTCTTTAGGACAGAGACCTGAGACCTGGACTAATGTGGAGAGGGACTTAGGACAGAGACCTGAGCTGGGACTAATGTGAGAGGTTTCAGGACAGCAAGAGACCTTGAGACCAGGGACTATCGGTGGAATGTCCCTAACTCCTTCAATTCTGGGATCCCTTATAAACGTTATTGCTCCATTTTCATACAAGCAATAGTAGATAGGATCAGAATGGAAGAGTAGAACAGCATAAAAAAACATTGAGTGTGGTGTTTGATTTCCATTCAAAGCCCATCCCCAACCAGCAGCATTACACAAGCCCCAAACAAAAGTGCTACAAATCTGCCATGGTTGCCTTGAGGCAACAAACCTAAAGTGCAGTTTTTGTTTATATATTGGAAAAAAAAAACATTTTTTAACAATCAAATATGCCTTCTTAACATATTACTTGCACAGTCACATATTTTTTTTATCCTAGGTTTTCAATTTAAGACTTGTAGAAAAGTTATATTTATCCTTATCTTGTTGGCACTGTGTTCACTGTGACTCTGCTTCCTGAAGGACTGCTCTCTCTGCCACACCAGACAATTGCCCACCATCCCACTTAGAACTTGATTTTATTGGACAGATAACATGTCTATAATTTTTAAATAATAAATTAAAAAAAAACATATGGGTACCAGGTCTTGTACAGAGCCAATAGATTCAAAGTTTGGTTGTTGCCCTCGCAGGGCAAACAGTATGCCATACAGGCCAGTATACATCATGAATTTGCATACTGGGCAGCCAACAACTGTGATTCTATGTACTTTGAATGATTCTGTTGTTAAAGTGAGTTCATGCAGAAAAACACTTGAAACGCTTTTAAACAGGCCGAACACATCATGAATTGCTTACTGGCAGCCTAACATAAATGTTGATTCTATGTATTTGAAGTGAATTCGTTGTATAGTGGAATTTCATGCTAGCATACACTTGAAAACGCTTTAAAAACAGGCCTGAAACATCATTGATGATTGGCATACTGGCAGCAAAAACAAACTGTGATTCTATGTATTTTGAACTGATTCTGTTGTAATCGTGAATTTCATGCAATCCACTTGTAACGCTTAAAACAGGCCAGAAACATCATGAATTGATACTGGCTGCAATACAACTGTAATTCTATGTTTGAGTGATTCTGTTGGTAAACCGTGGAATTTCATGCTAGCAAACCACTTGATACGGCTTAATACAGGCCAGAAACTTTCATTCGAATGATTACTGGCATTCCAACAACTGTATTCTATGTATTTGATCTGTTTTGTTGTAAAGTGTGAATTTATTGCAGCCAAACCATGGAAACGCTTAAAAAACAGGCCAGATACTCATGAATTGCTTACTGGCAGCAACAAACTGTGATCTCATGTATTTGATGTGGATCTGGTGTAATCGTGAATTTCATGCAGCAAACCATCTTTTGAAACGCTTAAAACAGGCCAGAAACATTTCTTGAAATTGACATATGGCTAGCCAACAACTAAGATTCTATGTATTTGGGAACTGCTTCTGTTTGTAAAAGTGAAAATTTCATGCAGCATAACCACTTGAAGCGCTTAAACAGGCCCAGAAACATCATTGATTGCATACTGGGCAGCCAACAACCGGTGATTTATGTATTTGAAGTGAGTACTGTTGTAAGTGTATTTCATGCAGCTAAACCCACTTGAAAAACGCTTAAAACAGGCCTGGAATCATCCATGAATGCATATCTGGCATCCAACAACTGTGATTCTATGTATTTGATCTGATTCTGTTGTAAAGTGAATTTCATGCAAGCAAAACCCTGAAAGCTTAAAAACAGGCCAGAAGATATATACATCTTGAATTGGCATTTAACTGGCAGCCAACATACTGTTGATTCTATGTATTTGAAGTAAGTGATTAATGTTGTAACTGTGAATTTCATGCAGCAAACCACTTGAAACGCTTATAACAGGCCTGAATACAATCATGAATTGTATAATGGCACAAAACTAAGGATTATATGTATTTGAACTGATTCTGTGTAAAAGTGATTTTCATGCAGCAAACCACTTGCTAGCGCTTAAATCAGGCAGATAAATCATGACACACACACACACACACACACAGACAGGCCACACACACACACACACACACACACACAGACACACACACATACACACACACACACATACACAGAGACACACATACAGACACACACACACACACAGACACACACACATACACAAACACACACAGACACACACACACACACACACACACACACACACACACACACACACACACACACACACACACAGACACACACACACACACAAACACACACACACACACACACACACACACACACACACACACACATGTTGATTGGCGCCTGCTGTCGAGGGTTTTGAGGTGTTTGCTCAGGATTTATACGATGTTATGAATTTGGAAGTTGATGTTTACTTTAAGAGATGGTTCTAAATCACTACAGCGCTCGTCTGGGAGGACAAAGTTGTTAATTCGCCAACAACAGATCAGAGAATCCAACAGTTTAAAAACAGGAAATGCAGTAATGACAAACACACGGAGGCATTGGTCCATAAGGCGCGGCAGCAGACTCCAAGACCGGACAAACAACCTAACCAAACGCTAAGTTGAAAAAGAGTGCTTTAAGCCTGGCCTTGAATGTGGAGACCGTATCTGCTTCCTTAACATAAATGAAGCTGATTCCACAGTAAAGGAGCTTGGAGCTAAATGCTCTGCCGCCAACAGTGATTTTTGAGACCTTAGGGACCACCAGACGTCTGGCGTTTTGTGAGCGCAACGCTCGACTGGGTTGATACGACACCAACGTGTCTTGGAGATAAGAAGGAGCCAAGCCATTTATGGCTTTATATGTTAAGAGAAGGATTTTAAACTTTATTCTGTACTCCACAGTAGGTGACAAAGGCGTGAATACGTTTTTCCGCGTCACTTTTAGGAAGGAAGTTCCTAATTTTAGCGATGTTCCGTAAGTGGAAGTACGCCGTTTTAGTTGCTTGGCTTATATAAGCCTTGAAGGAGAGTTCTTGGTCAAAAATGACTCCAAGATTCCTCACAGTGTTACTGGGTATTATACTGACATTATCGAGAGTAACCATCTGGTTAGTGAGGGAGTCACGCAGGCGCTTCGGACCGAGTAGGATCACTTCTGTCTTCTCCGGGTTGAGAAGTAGGAAGTTAAGAGTCATCCACATTTTAAGGTCCTTTATGCAGCACTGAGCTTTTCTAGCTGATCTGTCTGATTAGGCTTCATCGACAGATAAAGCTGGGTGTCATCTGCAGCAGTGGAAATTAATTCCATGCTTTTTAATAATGTTTCCTAACGGCAGCATGTAGAGAGTAAAAAGAATCGGTCCGAGTACCGAACCCTGCGGCACACCGAATTCCACTCCAGAGTACGGTTTTATATGTGTGTGTGTATGTATGTCTGTATGTGTGTGTGTGTGTGTGTGTATGTGTATGTATATATGTGTGTATGTATCTATATGTATGTGTGTGTGTGTGTGTGTGTTTGTGTGTTTCTGTATGTATATGTGTGTCTATATGTATGTGTGTGTTTATATGTGTGTGTGTAAGTAAGTAATCTTTATTTATATAGCGCCTTTCACAGACCAGAATCACAAAGCGGTTTACAATTGTTATTTTTTGGGCATTAGTCTCTCACTCCACACAGAGATGGGAGGGGCCAGTACAGGAGGCACATGCCAGATCTATTGTACATATTTTTAGTGGTAGGGGAAACTGGAGTACCCGGAGGAAACCTACGCAGACACGGGGAGAACATGCAAACTCCACTCAGAAAGGCCCTGGTCCGGCCGGGATTCGAACCCAGGACCTTCTTGCTGATGTGTGTGTGTCTATATGTATGTGTGTCTATATGTATGTGTATGTGTGTGTGTCTATATGTATGTATGTGTGTGTCTATATGTATGTGTGTGCGTGTGTCTCTATGTATGTGTGTGTGTGTCTATATGTGTGTGTGTGTCTGTATGTGTGTGTGTGTCTGTGTGTGTGTGTGTGTCTGTATGTATGTGTGTGTGTGTCTGTATGTGTGTGTGTGTGTGTGTGTGTGTCTGTGTGTGTGTGTCTGTATGTATGTGTGTGTGTGTGTGTCTATATGTGTGTGTGTCTGTATGTGTGTGTGTGTGTCTATATGTGTCTTCCCACAATACTCTGGTTATTTTAAATCCGCATGGACCTGATCCAGCAGAGACTTTGGAACGAGGAAGTTAATCAATAAATGTGAGGGAGTAATATCTGCTTCAACCTTGGTCCCCACAAGTCCCAATGAGTCAGTGTCTATGTGGGCCGAGAACCAAGAACATAAATCATCACATCTGAAACCAGACGCTGCGATTGTGCATCGATTTCTTTGCTTTAGGCCCTTCTTTAAAACTGTTTGGAGAAACTGAAACATCAGACTAGCGGAAAAAAGGACTTCGTCATAGTTTAAAGTCCAGGAGAGGCGTGTGTGTGTGTGTGTGTGTGTGTGTGTGTGTATATGTACGTATGTATGTGTTTGTGTGTGCGTATATTTATGTGTGAGTGTCTGTGTGTGTGTGTGTGGGGTGGGTGTGTCTGTGTCTGTGTCTGTGTGTGTGTGTCTGTATGTGTGTGTGTGTGTGTGTGTGGGTTAGCGTGTGTGTTAGTGTGTGTGTTAGTGTGTGTATATGTATGTAAAAAAGGACATTGTTCCGCGAACCACTTTTGAACAATCCTGTCAAGTTGTTTTCGAGAGATAAGACATTACGTTAGCATTACATAACATTAGCATTGGCTAATTCTTGTTCCAGGTCCACCCCCACAGGCCCGGGGTGGTATAGCAGCATGTCAGCGAACGTCGTTTTGGACATTTTGAGCCGGGACCCGCCCCCACTGCATCCTCCTCAAGATAAAATGTAAATGGTTTTATGGAGTCGAAAGGTGGACTTTGGAGGAACCGCTGTAGGTCTAATGTTTGGCATAATCTAAGCAGAAAAACCATGAGATAAATAAAAAGAGTGTATTTATGTCAGGGTAATGTATTGATATAAAAATAGGTGTTTCCTGCAGAGTAGGTTTCACAGCCTCACTCTCCTCTGTTTTATTTGTGCTAATCTCTCACATTAGCAGTGACAAAGCTGCAGGACAAATCAATTTACAGCCTCCGGAGGCAGCGGCGTTCATTCTGTTTCATTAAAGGCTTACGCCGCTTTACAGATGTCAAAGCCAAGTGCTGCTGTCAGAGCGAGAGAGACCAGAGAGACGGGAGAGAGACGAGAGAGAGACGAGAGGGAGATACGAAAGACGAAGGAGAGACGAGAGAGACAAAAGAGAGACGAGAAGGACGAGAGAGAGATCAGTCTCTCTCTCGTCTCTCCCTCCCTCTCTCCCCCTCCCTCTCTCCCCCTCCCTCTCCCCTCCCCTCCCCTCCCTCTCTCCCCCTCCCTCTCTCCCCCTCCCTCTCCCCTCCCTCTCCCCTCTCCCTCCCTCTCCCCCCCTCTCCCCCCCCTCTCTCTCTCCCCTCCCCCTCCCTCTCCTCTCCCCTCCCCTCCCTCTCTCCCCCCCTCTCCCCCCCCCTCCCCCCCCTCTCTCTCCCCTCCCCCTCCCTCTCCTCTCCCCTCCCCTCCCTCTCTCCCCCCCTCCCCCCCCCCTCTCTCTCCCCTCCCCCTCCCTCTCCTCTCCCCTCCCCCTCCCTCTCCTCTCCCCTCCCCTCCCTCTCTCTCCCCCCCTCTCCCCCCCCTCTCTCTCCCCTCCCCCTCCCTCTCCTCTCCCCTCCCTCTCCCCCTCCCTCTCTCCCCCCCCCTCTCCCCTCCCCTCCCCTCCCTCTCCCCTCTCCCTCCCTCCCTCTCCCCCCCTCTCCCCCCCCTCTCTCTCCCCTCCCCCTCCCTCTCCTCTCCCCTCCCCTCCCCTCCCTCTCTCCCCTCCCCCTCCCTCTCCTCTCCCCTCCCCTCCCTCTCCCCCTCCCTCTCTCCCCCTCCCTCTCCCCTCCCCTCCCCTCCCTCTCCCCTCTCCCTCCCCTCTCCCCCCCTCCCTCTCCCCCCCTCTCCCCCCCCTCTCTCTCCCCTCCCCCCCTCCCTCTCCTCTCCTCTCCCCTCCCCTCCCTCTCTCCCCCCCCCTCCCTCCCCCCCTCTCTCTCCTCTCTGACCCATATGAAGTTAAACCACATTTGTCTCCCTCTGACAGATGTTGTGTTTTTCATTTTGTTGAACTTGTCTGTGATTATTATTTTTGCTCCGTCTTTCAGATGTTTTTCCCGCCTCTGAAATCTGTGAAGTAGAGATTTTAATTGTATCAAGAGAAGACAGAGTTGTTTGTAGTAACAGAAGGTCAGGAGTGAGCACCTCCTGCTGAGGAGGAGTCGAAGGAAAGGTTTGGAAGAAAAAATAAGTAATTTTAGATCCACATAAAGTTCTTCTTCAGTCGTTCAGAAGAGATTCTGAAACGAAACGTGTTAAATATTTGGAAAGGAATAAAAAAAACTATTTTTACCTCCAGGTGAAAGACAGAACCTGTCAGACGTTAAAGTGGTTCTCACCCCCGCTCCTCGGAGCTTACGTCACTCACATTTCCTGTTCAAATCTTCCTCTAAATGGGCGTGGCCTGGAGGACTAAAGGGGGCGTGAACGAGACTGGGCCGTTTACATTGCTTTGGGCGGGGGGCTGCTGACGTCAGGTCTTGCTTCAGACGTCAGGTCTTGCTTCAGACGTCAGGTCTTGCTGCCGCGCCAATGTTGGCGCCAGATTCAAAATTCAAATGTAGTAACACAGGTCGTCAGCAGATGGCGCCTCACAGACGGTTTTAGGCAGAAAGTTTAACTTTCAACTAATTTGCACCAAAGTGACAAAATTATGACCAGGATATGTAGACAACACTATTGGACAATCATTTAAATCGTTTATTTGCAAAAAACAGTAGATTTGAGGGTGAGTTGTCCTTTAAAACCTAAGAGAGGGCGGCAGACCCCTCAGGTCTCTCTCTGGTCTCTCTCTGGTCTCTCTCTGGTCTCTATCTGGTCTCTATCTGGTCTCTCTCTGGTTTCTCTCTGGTCTCTCTCTGGTTTCTCTCTGGTCTCTCTCTGGTTTCTCTCTGGTCTCTCTCTGGTTTCTCTCTGGTCTCTCTCTCTGGTCTCTCTCTGGTCTCTCTCTGGTCTCTCTCTCTGGTCTCTCTCTGGTCTCTCTCTGGTCTCTCTTTGGTCTCTCTGGTCTCTCTCTGGTCTCTCTCTGGTCTCTCTCTGGTCTCTCTCTGGTCTCTCTCTGGGTCTCTCTCTGGTCTCTCTCTGGTCTCTCTCTGTGGTCTCTCTCTGTGGTCTCTCTCTGGTCTCTCTCTGGTCTCTCTCTGGTCTCTCTCTCTGGTCTCTCTCTCTGGTCTCTCACTGGTCTCTCTCTGGTCTCTCTCTCTGGTCTCTCTCTGGTCTCTCTGGTCTCTCTCTGGTCTCTCTCTCTGGTCTCTCTAGGGTCTCTCTATGGTCTCTCTCTGGTCTCTCTCTGGTCTCTCTCTGGTCTCTCTCTCTGGTCTCTCTAGGGTCTCTCTCTGGTCTCTCTCTGGTCTATATCTGATCTATATCTGGTCTATATCTGATCTATATCTGGTCTCTCTCTGGTCTCTCTCTGGTCTCTCTCTGGTCTCTCTCTGGTCTCTCTCTGGTCTCTCTCTGGTCTCTCTCTGGTCTCTCTCTCTGGTCTCTCTTTCTGGTCTCTCTAGGGTCTCTCTCTGGTCTCTCTCTGGTCTATATCTGATCTATATCTGGTCTCTCTCTGGTCTCTCTCTGGTCTCTCTCTGGTCTCTCTCTGGTCTCTCTCTGGTCTCTCTCTGGTCTCTCTCTCTGGTCTCTCTTTCTGGTCTCTCTAGGGTCTCTCTCTGGTCTCTCTCTGGTCTATATCTGATCTATATCTGGTCTCTCTCTGGTCTCTCTCTGGTCTCTCTCTGGTCTCTCTCTGGTCTCTCTCTGTGGTCTCTCTCTGTGGTCTCTCTCTGGTCTCTCTCTGGTCTCTCTCTGGTCTCTCTCTGGTCTCTCTCTGGTCTCTCTCTGGTCTCTCTCTGGTCTCTCTCTCTGGTCTCTCTAGGGTCTCTCTATGGTCTCTCTCTGGTCTCTCTCTGGTCTCTCTCTGGTCTCTCTCTGGTCTCTCTCTGGTCTCTCTCTCTGGTCTCTCACTGGTCTCTCTCTGGTCTCTCTCTCTGGTCTCTCTCTGGTCTCTCTGGTCTCTCTCTGGTCTCTCTCTCTGGTCTCTCTAGGGTCTCTCTATGGTCTCTCTCTGGTCTCTCTCTGGTCTCTCTCTGGTCTCTCTCTGGTCTCTCTCTGGTCTCTCTCTGGTCTCTCTCTCTGGTCTCTCTAGGGTCTCTCTCTGGTCTCTCTCTGGTCTATATCTGATCTATATCTGGTCTATATCTGATCTATATCTGGTCTCTCTCTGGTCTCTCTCTGGTCTCTCTCTGGTCTCTCTCTGGTCTCTCTCTGGTCTCTCTCTGGTCTCTCTCTGGTCTCTCTCTGGTCTCTCTCTCTGGTCTCTCTTTCTGGTCTCTCTAGGGTCTCTCTGGTCTCTCTCTGGTCTATATCTGATCTATATCTGGTCTCTCTCTGGTCTCTCTCTGGTCTCTCTCTGGTCTCTCTCTGGTCTCTCTCTGGTCTCTCTCTGGTCTCTCTCTGGTCTCTCTCTGGTCTCTCTCTGGTCTCTCTCTCTGGTCTCTCTAGGGTCTCTCTCTGGTCTCTCTCTGGTCTATATCTGATCTATATCTGGTCTATATCTGATCTATATCTGGTCTCTCTCTGGTCTCTCTCTGGTCTCTCTCTGGTCTCTCTCTGGTCTCTCTCTGGTCTCTCTCTGGTCTCTCTCTGGTCTCTCTCTGGTCTCTCCCTCTGGTCTCTCTCTCTGGTCTCTCTAGGGTCTCTCTCTGGTCTCTCTCTGGTCTATATCTGATCTATCTCTGGTCTCTCTCTGGTCTCTCTCTGGTCTCTCTCTGGTCTCTCTAGGGTCTCTCTCTGGTCTCTCTCTGGTCTCTCTCTGGTCTCTCTCTGGTCTCTCTCTGGTCTCTCTCTGGTCTCTCTCTGGTCTCTCTCTGGTCTCTCTCTCTGGTCTCTCTCTCTGGTCTCTCTAGGGTCTCTCTCTGGTCTCTCTCTGGTCTATATCTGATCTATATCTGGTCTCTCTCTGGTCTCTCTCTGGTCTCTCTCTGGTCTCTCTCTGGTCTCTCTCTGGTCTCTCTCTGGTCTCTCTCTGGTCTCTCTAGGGTCTCTCTCTGGTCTCTCTCTGGTCTCTCTCTGGTCTCTCTCTGGTCTCTCTCTGGTCTCTCTCTGGTCTCTCTCTGGTCTCTCTCTGGTCTCTCTCTGGTCTCTCTCTGGTCTCTCTCTCTGGTCTCTCTTTCTGGTCTCTCTAGGGTCTCTCTGGTCTCTCTCTGGTCTATATCTGATCTATATCTGGTCTCTCTCTGGTCTCTCTCTGGTCTCTCTCTGGTCTCTCTCTGGTCTCTCTCTGGTCTCTCTCTGGTCTCTCTCTGGTCTCTCTCTGGTCTCTCTCTGGTCTCTCTCTGGTCTCTCTCTCTGGTCTCTCTAGGGTCTCTCTCTGGTCTCTCTCTGGTCTATATCTGATCTATATCTGGTCTATATCTGATCTATATCTGGTCTCTCTCTGGTCTCTCTCTGGTCTCTCTCTGGTCTCTCTTCTGGTCTCTCTCTGGTCTCTCTCTGGTCTCTCTCTGGTCTCTCTCTGGTCTCTCCCTCTGGTCTCTCTCTCTGGTCTCTCTAGGGTCTCTCTCTGGTCTCTCTCTGGTCTATATCTGATCTATATCTGGTCTCTCTCTGGTCTCTCTCTGGTCTCTCTCTGGTCTCTCTAGGGTCTCTCTCTGGTCTCTCTCTGGTCTCTCTCTGGTCTCTCTCTGGTCTCTCTCTGGTCTCTCTCTGGTCTCTCTCTGGTCTCTCTCTGGTCTCTCTCTCTGGTCTCTCTCTCTGGTCTCTCTAGGGTCTCTCTCTGGTCTCTCTCTGGTCTATATCTGATCTATATCTGGTCTCTCTCTGGTCTCTCTCTGGTCTCTCTCTGGTCTCTCTAGGGTCTCTCTCTGGTCTCTCTCTGGTCTCTCTCTGGTCTCTCTCTGGTCTCTCTCTGGTCTCTCTCTGGTCTCTCTCTGGTCTCTCTCTGGTCTCTCTCTGGTCTCTCTCTGGTCTCTCTCTGGTCTCTCTCTGGTCTCTCTCTGGTCTCTCTCTGGTCTCTCTCTGGTCTCTCTCTGGTCTCTCTCTGGTTCTCTGACATGTCATATCTCCGTCTAACACGTGTCTGAACATGACCTATTAACGTCTCCTGCGAGCGCTCGCCACACGCTGACTCTTCACTTTACAAATAACAAATGTTTTTCTCCCGTTCGTTCACAGCCACTCGCAAACAACAAGCAGACCATGAAGCAGACCATGAAGCAGACCATGAAGCAGACCATGAAGCAGACCATGAGGCAGACCATGACAGCGGCCGCCACCCTCTGTGCTCTGCTCTGGGTGCGGCTCTCTGCAGGTGAGACTGAAGATTATATTTACTTTAGAATGTTCTGGAAACTGCAGCGAGTCCTGAGTGTCTCTGAAACAGACCAGAGCAGAGAGGATTCATGGTTTTACACTGGTCCAGACCAGAGCAGAGAGGATTCATGGTTTTACACTGGTCCAGACCAGAGCAGAGAGGATTCATGGTTTTACACTGGTCCAGACCAGAGCAGAGAGGATTCATGGTTTTACACTGGTCCAGACCAGAGCAGAGAGGATTCATGGTTTTACACTGGTCCAGACCAGAGCAGAGAGGATTCATGGTTTTACACTGGTCCAGACCAGAGCAGAGACATTGGTCTGAACCGAGCGGCTGCTGCTGTGTTATTACTATTGTAGATTTTTAGAATAATCTATTTATTAGTTTTGTTTGTTTGGATGGATGTGTTTTGCTGCTGCTGGACACCTGCATGTCTCCAACAGGACCAGTAAAGTACAGTGTAGTGCAGTATTCGGCCCCCTTGAACCTTTCAACATTTCGCCACATTTCAGGCTTCAAACATAAAGATATCAAATTTTGGATGAACTGCAGATAACTACAGCTGAGGTGGGAGAGTCTGTCCATAGGACAACAATCAGTCGTGCACTGCACAAATCTGGCCTTTATGGAAGAGTGGCAAGAAGAAAGCCATTTCTCAAAGATATCCATAAAAAGTCTCGTTTAAAGTTTGCCACAAGCCACCTGGGAGACACACCAAACATGTGGAAGAAGGTGCTCTGGTCAGATGAAACCAAAATCAAACTTTTTGGCCACAATGCAAAACGATATGTTTGGCGTAAAAGCAACACAGCTTTTACGCAGCAAATTTCGTTCCACTTCACGATTGTGTCCCACTTGTTGTTGATTCATGACAAAAAATTAAAATGTTATATCTTTATGTTTGAAGCCTGAAATGTGGCAAAATGTTGAATAGGTATCTAACTATCTTTCATGGTCCAATCAGTGTTGCCCAGGGCGACCCGGGTGTTGTTCCTTGTGGATGCAGGAGGGTCTTGTTGGACAGTTAGTGTCCAACAGAAAGGATTGGTGATGATCAGGACACTTTAGCATTCTACAACATGTATGGACATTTTCTTCTGTGTGTGCTTTATATTCTTCATGTGTTTTAACTGTTGATTCTCTGACCTGTGTTGGTGATTTCAATGGTTTTGTTAAGTCTCTGAGATGACTTCTGTTGTGACCTAGGGCTATACAAGAATACATTGTATTGTATTGTATTGTATTGTATTGTATTGTATTGTATTGTATTGTATTGTATTGTATTGTATTGTATTGTATTGTATTGTATTGTATTGTATTGTATTGTATTGTATTGTATTGTATTGTGTTGTATTGTATTGTATTGTATTGTATTGTATTGTATTGTATTGTATTGTATTGTATTGTATTGTACTGTGTGGGACTCTGTGGGACACAGTAATATGCTACACACTGTTCCTGTAAACATCAAACCATTCCACATCAGTAACTGCACATTCACTTTACCTGTGTCCCTATTGTGCAGGTGTGAGAGCGCCCCCTGCTGGACTGGGGGTCACACAGTCTCCTCCACGTCTGTCTGTGATGAGGGGAGAGTCCGTCACTCTGTCCTGTCTCTACAACCATCAGTCCCGGAGTTTCGGGGTCCACTGGTTCAGACTGGACTCTCTGGGCCGGCGCCACGACCTCCCGCCTCAGCCCAGAACAAACCGAAGCTCATCTCTGCTGATCCCCGACACCACGCCACAGGATTCTGGGACGTATCACTGCGAGGTGCATCGCAGAGTCCAGGGCAACGAGCAAACCATGGAGCGCGGCAACGGAACCCTGCTCACGGTGATGGGTGAGTCCTGGAGGCTGCTCAGTGCGGTTTGGGAAAGACGTGAGAGTTACGTAAAGAATGTATAGAACACAGGTCAAAATGAGAATCGACCCAGACGAGGAGGGGTCTGCGCCCGTCCTGGAGGTTCTTATTTATATGAAACTGTTCCCGTTGAAGCTGCAGTTGGCTGAGGAGGTGCTGTGTCTCTGGGTAAGTGGGAAGTCGGACTCTCGTTAACCTCAGGGACAGAAGCTCTTTGACGAAGTGGCCAGACGTCTTGCCCGTTGGCAACTCAATTACATGGAAAATTGCGTTGCCAATGGGCAGCGGTCATTATCAGTTGTATAAGTGCCACAGAAGAAGAAGAAGAAGGTCCTTTATTCGTCTCAGTGGGGACATTTCAGTTTGATGAACACACAAACACACATCAAGGCAGCGGCGAACATCACTTCCGCGCTCCTTAAAGACAAAGTCCCGAGGACACAACCACAGCAGACATCAGTGTGTGTCGGTGGATTTGAACCCACAACCTTATCCTGCCTGAGGCCTCAAAGGCCAATGCTCCACAACAGAGCGACTGTCGCCTCAGCAGCAAGTGTCTGTTTCTGCTCCCCCTGCACCTCCATGACACCTCCTCCTCCTCCTCTTCCTCCTGTTTCAGCGTGTCTTTCCTCCTCCTCCTCCTCCTCCTCCTCCTCCTCTTCCTCCTGTTTCAGCGTGTCTTTCCTCCTCCTCCTCCTCCTCTTCCTCCTGTTTCAGCGTGTCTTTCCTCTGCCCTTGGAGCCGGAGGAATCCATCAGCTCCAAACCTTAATTGTCGTCCTAGTTCCTCTTTAATGATCTCGACCTAGTTTCAGTTTTAAATGACACTTGTTTATTTTGCTCGCTGCTTTTCTGGTGATGTTGGTGTCGGATCAAACTGAGAGACTTCCTGTCCAGGGATTAGTTTGTCGATAAGTATATTTTAGTGCATTTGCAAAGAGACTGGTGACATTTTTAGATTCATAATTCTGGCTCAAAGTCCTGGGTCTACAGCCTCAGTCCTGGGTCTAGAGCCTCAGTCCTGGGTCTACAGCCTCAGTCTTGGGTCTACAGCCTCAGTCCTGGGTCTACAGCCTCAGTCCTGGGTCTACAGCCTCAGTCCTGGATCTACAGCCTCAGTCCTGGGTCTACAGCCTCAGTCCTGGGTCTACAGCCTCAGTCCGGGGTCTACAGCCTCAGTCCTGGATCTACAGCCTCAGTCCTGGGTCTACAGCCTCAGTCCTGGATCTGTATGGACCAATGCGTTTGTTATTATTGCATTTCTCTGTTGGAATTCTTCTTTTTCTGATCTGCATTGGCGAATCAACAACTTCATAAAGTCCTTCAAAACTACACATCTCCCTGAATTTTTATTAATATAAAAATGTCACCAGTCACTTTGCAAATGTACTAAAATATACTTTACTTACATTTGCTGAGGCTGTAGACCCAGGACTGAGGCTGTAGACCCAGGACTGAGGCTGTAGATCCAGGACTGAGGCTGTAGATCCAGGACTGAGGCTGTAGACCCAGGACTGAGGCTGTAGACCCAGGACTGAAGCTGCAGACCCAGGACTGAGACTCTAGACCAGACTGAAAGTATTTAATTATGTATGACCAATCCTCCACAGAAAGGTTCTATAATAAGTTCTTGAAGGTGACTTTCCCCATGACCCAAAGGGAAGAGAACATAATTAAAATAAATTATTGTAATCAATTATAGTTCAGGCTCTGATTTACATCTGAAGATTAACGACCGAGGTTTATTCTATAACAACAAGAAACTAACTATATTTACATTTTCTTTGCTTTAAAGACAGTGGAGGATTTACTGAAGGACTTTGTTTCTTTCATAAAATCAATGTCATAAAAATACATCGAGAAAGATGCATTTTACTGTTGCTGTCGCCTCCCACAGATCTGACCTGTAATCATTATTATTATTATTGTTATTATTAGTATTACTATTATTACTATTATTATTATTATTATTACTATTTTTACTATTATTACTATTGTTATTATTAATAATAATAATATTATTATTACTATTATTATTGTTAATATTAATATTACTAGTATTACTATTATTATTATTATTATTATTATTATTATATTATTATTATTATTATTAATATGATTACTATTATCATTATTATTATTATTATTATTATTATTACGATTATTATTATTATTATTATTATTATTATTACTATTATTATTACTATTATTATTATCAGTGTCTCTGAGGAGCACAGGGACTGGCCTCCTGCTGGGACTCTGAGGAGCACAGGGACTGGCCTCCTGCTGGGACTCTGAGGAGCACAGGGACTGGCCTCCTGCTGGGACTCTGAGGAGCACAGGGACTGGCTTCCTGCTGGGACTGAGGAGCACAGGGACTGGCCTCCTGCTGGGACTCTGAGGAGCACAGGGACTGGCCTCCTGCTGGGACTCTGAGGAGCACAGGGACTGGCCTCCTGCTGGGACTCTGAGGAGCACAGGGATCTGGCCTCCTGCTGGGACTCTGAGGAGCACAGGGACTGGCCTCCTGCTGGGACTCTGAGGAGCACAGGGACTGGACTCCTGCTGGGACTCTGAAGAGCACAGGGACTGGCCTCCTGCTGGGACTCTGATGAGCACAGGGACTGGCCTCCTGCTGGGACTCTGAGGAGCACAGGGACTGGACTCCTGCTGGGACTCTGAGGAGCACAGGGACTGACCTCCTGCTGGGACTCGGAGGAGCACAGGGACTGGCCTCCTGCTGGGACTCTGAGGAGCACAGGGACTGGACCTCCTGCTGGGAGTCGGAGGAGCACAGGGACTGGCCTCCTGCTGGGACTCTGAGGAGCACAGGGACTGGCCTCCTGCTGGGACTCTGAGGAGCACAGAGACTGGCCTCCTGCTGGGACTCTGAGGAGCACAGGGACTGGGCTCCTGCTGGGACTCTGAGGAGCACAGGGACTGGACTCCTGCTGGGACTCTGAGGAGCACAGGGACTGACCTCCTGCTGGGACTCGGAGGAGCACAGGGACTGGCCTCCTGCTGGGACTCTGAGGAGCACAGGGACTGACCTCCTGCTGGGACTCGGAGGAGCACAGGGACTGGCCTCCTGCTGGGACTCTGAGGAGCACAGGGACTGGCCTCCTGCTGGGACTCTGAGGAGCACAGGGACTGGCCTCCTGCTGAGACTCAGAGGAGCACAGGGACTGGCCTCCTGCTGGGACTCTGAGGAGCACAGGGACTGGCCTCCTGCTGGGATTCTGAGGAGCACAGGGACTGGCCTCCTGCTGGGACTCTGAGGAGCACAGGGACTGGCCTCCTGCTGGGACTCTGAGGAGCACAGGGACTGGCCTCCTGCTGGGACTCTGAGGAGCACAGGGACTGGACTCCTGCTGGGACTCTGAAGGAACACAGGGACTGGCCTCCTGCTGGGACTCTGAGGAGCACAGGGACTGGACTCCTGCTGGGACTCTGAGGAGCACAGGGACTGACTCCCTGCTGGGACTCGGAGGAGCACAGGGACTGGCCTCCTGCTGGGACTCTGAGGAGCACAGGGACTGACCTCCTGCTGGGACTCTGAGGAGCACAGGGACTGGCCTCCTGCTGGGACTCTGAGGAGCACAGGGACTGGCCTCCTGCTGGGACTCTGAGGAGCACAGGGACTGGCCTCCTGCTGAGACTCAGAGGAGCACAGGGACTGGCCTCCTGCTGGGACTCTGAGGAGCACAGGGACTGGCCTCCTGCTGGGATTCTGAGGAGCACAGGGACTGGCCTCCTGCTGGGACTCTGAGGAGCACAGGGACTGGCCTCCTGCTGGGACTCTGAGGAGCACAGGGACTGGCCTCCTGCTGGGACTCTGAGGAGCACAGGGACTGGACTCCTGCTGGGACTCTGAGAACACAGGGACTGGCCTCCTGCTGGGACTCTGAGGAGCACAGGGACTGGACTCCTGCTGGGACTCTGAGGAGCACAGGGACTGACCTCCTGCTGGGACTCGGAGGAGCACAGGGACTGGCCTCCTGCTGGGACTCTGAGGAGCACAGGGACTGACCTCCTGCTGGGACTCGGAGGAGCACAGGGACTGGCCTCCTGCTGGGACTCTGAGGAGCACAGGGACTGGCCTCCTGCTGGGACTCTGAGGAGCACAGGGACTGGCCTCCTGCTGAGACTCAGAGGAGCACAGGGACTGGCCTCCTGCTGGGACTCTGAGGAGCACAGGGACTGGCCTCCTGCTGGGACTCTGAGGAGCACAGGGACTGGCCTCCTGCTGGGACTCTGAGGAGCACAGGGACTGGCCTCCTGCTGGGACTCTGAGGAGCACAGGGACTGGCCTCCTGCTGGGACTCTGAGGAGCACAGGGACTGGACTCCTGCTGGGACTCTGAGGAGCACAGGGACTGGCCTCCTGCTGGGACTCTGAGGAGCACAGGGACTGGACTCCTGCTGGGACTCTGAGGAGCACAGGGACTGGACTCCTGCTGGGACTCTGAGACCAACAGGAGTCCAGTCCCTGTGCTCCTCAGAGTCAGAACTAAACATGAGGAGGCTGCATCTCAGATTCATGCTGCATGCTCCCTCATCAAGAAGGCCCAGCAGAGGATGTACTTCCTGCGGCAGCTCAGGAAAGCCAAGCTGCCTGCACAGATGTTGTTGCAGTTCTACACGGCCCATCATCGAGTCCATCCTCACCTCCTCCATCACCTCCTCCATCACCTCCTCCACCACCTCCTCCATCACCTCCTCCATCACCTCCTCCATCACCTCCTCCATCACCTCCTCCATCACCTCCTCCACCACCTCCTCCATCACCTCCTCCATCACCTCCTCCATCACCTCCTCCATCACCTCCTCCACCACCTCCTCCATCACCTCCTCCATCACCTCCTCCGTCACCGTGTGGTTCGCTGGAGCCACAGTCAGGGACAAACAGAGACTACAGTGCATTGTGCGCTCTGCAGAGGAAGTGATCGGCCGCAGCCTTCCATCGCTGCAGGACCTGTACGTCGCCCGAGCTCGAGGCCGGGCTGGTCGTATCACAGCCGACCCCTCTCACCTGCACATGGACTATTCCAACCACTCCCCTCTCACCTGCACATGGACTATTCCAACCACTCCCCTCTCACCTGCACATGGACTATTCCAACCACTCCCCTCTCACCTGCACATGGACTATTCCAACCACTCCCCTCTCACCTGCACATGGACTATTCCAACCACTCCCCTCTCACCTGCACATGGACTATTCCAACCACTCCCCTCTCACCTGCACATGGACTATTCCATCCACTCCCCTCAGGCAGGAGGCTGCGGTCCATCAGGACTAGAACCTCCCGCCACAAGAACAGTTTCTTCCCCTCTGCTGTTGGACTCTTGAACACTTCTTAACCTGTCCCCCCGCCCTTTATAAAGTCACTTTACTGCCCATCATACGTCACTTTACTTCACTGTACTGCTGTCACCTTACATTGTGTGCACCATGTGCACTTGTATATTGTAAATAGTAACTGTAACTCTATTTTAAATTTAAATTTATTCTTTAGAAGTGTTTTTTATTCTTATTTTTATTATCTCTTTTTGACTGTTGCACTGAGCCAAAGCAATTTCCAAGTCTGTGACCTCCTGTTACTTACGTGGCAATAAAAATGATTCTGATTCTGATTCTGATTCTGAAAAATCTGGAACAGTCTTCCTGAAGATGTGAGACAGTCTTCTCTGACCACGTCTAAGTCCAGGGTTAACTGAAGGACTGTATCTTTACTCTTTTTAATGTTCTGTGCCTATTTATTTTAATGCCTGCTTTTGTACGGCCTTTGAGTTGTGTCTTGTGCTATACAAATAATCATTCTGAGACCTGTACAGTCTTAGATCAGGGCCTTCGGAATCCTTCAAAAGAACCCAAAACATGTATTTACATTATTTCCAACAGTATTTTCAACTATTTTCTGTCTCCTCCAAAGTGAATCCATCCAACATCTCTCTCCATTAATCCACATTCCCTGTACTTTTACTCTTCTCAGTTACTATTACTTTTGCCTAAATATATCTTTCTTTGACCTAATGAAAGTGGTGATTTTTGTGTCCCCTGCAGCCCCCCCCTCGCCCCCCCGGCTGTACCTGCAGAGCTCAGACCCAGACCGAGACCAGTCCTCCCTGGTCTGTGTCACATGGGGCTTCTACCCGAGTGACATCATCCTCTACTGGACCAATCAGAGCGCAGCGAGCTCCATCGACCAGCCGTCAATCTACAACTGCACCCTCACCTCCTCCACCTCTTCCACCTCCATCACCTCCATCACCTCCACCTCCTCCACCTCCTCCACCTCCTCCACCTCCTCCACCTCTTCCACCTCCATCACCTCCACCTCCTCCACCTCCTCCACCTCCTCCACCTCCTCCACCTCCCAGGGTCCTCAGTGTGTGCGGTTGGTAGATGAGGGAAGCAGTCGAGTGTATTTGTTCAGTTTGCTTGCTCTGCCGGAGAGAGAGCGGTTGGAGACGGCGGTGACCTACGGCTGTGTGGTGGAGGGACATCCCGCCATGACCCACGCCATGACCACGGCCTTCACATGGGGTAAGAACATACACAGTGAATATTAACATAGTCACGCCTAACTCTGCTGTGGAAGCTAATGTGACATCATGTTTGCCTTCTGTGGCTTTTGCAAAATGGCCGCCGGGATGGAAAATTTGAGAAACGAGTGCATTCAAAAGTCCACAGCAACTAAACTAGACTGGTCTGAAAACACATACTCCCCTCAACAATGACAGCATCTGGAACCAAGAGTACCGAGAACCACTTTTGGACCGAGAACCACTTTTGGACCGAGAACCACTTTTGGACCGAGAACCACTTTTGGACCGAGAACCACTTTTGGACCGAGAACCACTTTTGGACCGAGAACCACTTTTGGACCAAGAACCACTTTTGGACCAAGAACCACTTTTGGACCGAGAACCACTTTTGGACCAAGAACCACTTTTGGACCGAGAACCACTTTTGGACCAAGAACCACTTTTGGACCGAGAACCACTTTTGGACCGAGAACCACTTTTGGACCAAGAACCACTTTTGGACCAAGAACCACTTTTGGACCGAGAACCACTTTTGGACCGAGAACCACTTTTGGACCAAGAACCACTTTTGGACCGAGAACCACTTTTGGACCGAGAACCACTTTTGGACCGAGAACCACTTTTGGACCAAGAACCACTTTTGGACCAAGAACCACTTTTGGACCGAGAACCACTTTTGGACCGAGAACCACTTTTGGACCAAGAACCACTTTTGGACCAAGAACCACTTTTGGACCGAGAACCACTTTTGGACCGAGAACCACTTTTGGACCGAGAACCACTTTTGGACCAAGAACCACTTTTGGACCATCTTGTGAAGCCGTTTTCCTGAAGAGAAAAGGTGTCGTAAGAATACACAGGGTAATTCTCTTTCCGGGTACACCCCCCCAGCATGGAGTGAGATTACAGCATGACAGTACACGTGCTCATGGACCTTTTAGAGCCGGGACCCGCCCACTCTGGGTCAGACGGGAACCGTGACCAAAAGGAGAAGCTGAGACAGTGTTGAAGTGGTCAAACTGATGCGAAATGAGAAGTCCCCACATTTCACATTTCAGATTATTGTAGATTTATTTTAGTTTTACGCACAACTACACTGCAAAAAGGGAGAGGAATGAGTCAGAAATGGCTCAAATGTTAACTGCCTGAGCTGAAATATCCACACTCGGGACAAAAAAGGACCCCATAAATTCATTTGCGTTCATTTTAGTTTTTGTACAGCCCTAAAGCTTGTCTTGATCTCACAAAGTTATGAATTCTACAGCACAGATCAGAGAATCAAACAAAACGCCTGCCCCTGATGAGAAACATGAGGACTACACTGGGAAAAATCACTTGGAGAAAAATTAAAATGAGTAAAAAAACTGCTTAAAATAATAATAAAAAATGATCTGCCAATAAAACAAGAAAATATGACTTTAGATTTCTGAAAATAATAAAATAAAACTCGCCCCAAACGACAACATTTCAAGTATTATGCACATTTTTCTCAAACTTATTTAATCTAAACCAGAAAAGTCTGGATAGAAGAAAAAATAATTTAAAAAACAAGTTTAAAAACGCACTAATCAGACTTTTTTCTCTGCGATTATGAAGTTTTATTTTCTTAAAACTATTGAAATAATCTTTTGACAAACTACAGTCAAGCAACAAACAAAATAAGCGTCATTTATGTTATTTTTAGTGAATAAATCTGAGCAAGATTTTCCTTTTTCAGAGCAAACACGTGTTTATTCAGTATTTTCACTGCAAAAAGTGATGAAAAATAAGTAAAACATTTCTCAAATTTGGCAAAATGTGTCTAAATCCGACACATTCTGACTGAGCCTTTAAACCAGATTCTTCGATAGGACAAAGCAAAATGATACAGACATGTCTCCTTTGAATGAAGTCTGTGATCCGGGCGCCAGAACTCACCGTGTGGAGCTAATCTCACTGGTAAAGTACCATGTGGCACAGAACTAAAAAAGGGCAAAACAAGGAATAAAACCAGGATTTCTATCTTTGTGAAAAAGGTGTTGGTTATAGATTTGTT
>OZ035829.1:992141-997141 GCA_964034765.1 Knipowitschia caucasica | reverse complement strand
GAGAGAGAGAGAGAGAGACCAGAGAGAGAGACCAGAGAGAGAGAACAGAGAGAGAGACCAGAGAGAGACCAGAGAGAGAGACCAGAGAGAGACCAGAGAGAGACCAGAGAGAGACCAGAGAGAGAGAGAGACCAGAGAGAGAGACCAGAGAGAGAGACCAGAGAGAGACCAGAGAGAGAGACCAGAGAGAGAGACTAGAGAGAGAGACCAGAGAGAGAGACCAGAGAGAGAGACTAGAGAGAGAGAGAGAGCAGAGAGAGAGAGAGAGAGATCAGAGAGAGAGACCTGAGAGAGAGAGAGAGAGATCAGAGAGAGAGACCTGAGAGAGAGAGAGAGACATTTCTAAAAAAAAATATTTTTGTCTCATTGTAGAATCTTAATTATTCATAAATACATTTTGCCAAATTTGATCAATATTTGACTTTTATAGATTTCACCAGTTTTTAAAACGTTGTCATTGAATTATTTGTATATATTTAAATGAGGTACAACTAAGTAAAAGTATTAAATATACATGAATAAGTATTTATATATATTTAAATGAGGTACAACTAAGTAAAAGTATTAAATATACATGAATAAGTATTTATATATATTTAAATGAGGTCCTTCGCGTTGAGCACGTAGCTCCTGAATACTTCGACAAATTAACGATTTTCGAGGTTGATATTTAAACCGCTCGACCCTGCGGCCGCTGCATGCTAACATGATGCTAACGCTACACTGGGAAAATAAAATACTGCTTAAAATAATAATAATATTTAATAATCTGAGAGGAAACAGTCTGAGCAGTGAGTTTTTAAGTTAAGTATTTTCTTATTTCTACGATTTTTGTTTTGATAAATTAACCACACTGAAGAGTCAACACAATATATGAAAACAAGAAGAAACTGCTTAAAATAATAAAAATGATCTGAAAACAGAAGAAGAAAATATGACTTAAGAAAATAAAAAATACCATAAATGATGCTTAAGTGTTTGTTGCTTGAACGTAGTTTGTCATAAGATTATTTTACTAGTTTAAAGAATAAAAAAGTCAGAGGTGCACTGCTAAAAATCCATTAGTAATTCTTCTCATATTCAGACTTTTCTTGTTTAGATAAAATAAGTAAGTAATCTTTATTTATATAATAAAATAAGTTTGTGATGCTGTATTTTAAGAAAATATCTCTTTTTTTAAGGAATAAGTAAATAATACTTAGAATCAAGTGTTTTGGGGCTAGTTTTATTTTATTATTTTCAGAAATCTTTAGTCATATTTCTTTGTTCTATTTCCAGATTATTTTTATTATTTTAAGCAGAATTTTACATATTTTCATTTATGTTTCTCTTAGTTTTTCCAATGTAGTTATTTTATCTAAACAGGAAAAGTCTGGAAATAAGAAAAATAGTTATTATAAAACAAGCTTAAAACTCACTGCTCAAACTTTTTTCTCTACGATTATGAAGAATTATTATTTAAAAACTAGTAAAATAATCTTTTGACAAACTACAGTCAAGCAACAAACACACCTCTTCAACCCGATTGCCCCCCATTTGGGGTCCGCCCCCCCTTGCTGCAGCTTGTCCGGACCGTAGCTGACAGATACAACAACTGACAATCACATGTTTCACATCCTCGTGTTCGGACAACTCTCAGCTACAACATTATCCACTTCAATTTCAGTTCAACAGACCCAGGTTCAAACAACAAACCACAATCTGACAAATCGTCATAAAGCACATGTCGAATCAAATGTTTGCTTTGGCGTCACAAGCGCCCTCAAAACAATAAGTAGCCCTGCTGTCAGCACACCATTAGAAAGCCCTCCCCGAGCTGAACACAACGCTATAAGCCTGGTAACGCTAGCTCTAATACTCGCTGACCAAGCCGCAGACGAATGCCAGAAAACAAAGCAGTAAAACATCAGCGTTGAAGTAAAATCGACTTACTTTTGCTGTTTTTTCATCACAAGTCATTTCCATAGGAATAAAAGTCAGTTTTTTCTTGTATTCAACCTCATAGCGAGGCTTTCTAGCGATCTGGCAGATATCTGTTACTTCCTCCTTCTGTAAGAGGCCCTTTGTGATAGGCTGCACCCGTGCGTCATGTCACGTACCTCTGTGTATCTCTTCCTGTGATTGGCCACAGGTGCTGTCCATCAATACGTTTTCAATGGTTTTTGATAGCCGAAGGAGTCTTCTTTCCAAAATGGTATGACATGCCCTGATTGGCCAAAGTACCGCGGAGGCGTGTACATGCGTATAGTTGGGGCAGAAGGAGGCTGTGCGCTAACCCTTTACGCACGGCAGTACTCGGAATTTTGACGAAAGTAAAAGATGGCAAAACAGCGTTATACACGCGAGGAGGTTGTAGAGCTTCTTGCTAGGGAACCACGTGCCAAAGTTTATCTCGATGACTCTACAGACATGTTTTGTGACATTTGGCACAATTTTGGCACAGTTGGATTCCGCCTGGACTTTTTTTCCAATTCCATGTACAACTCTGCAGTGGTTTGTTTATTTGGCACATTTTTTGCTGGACTGGTCCAAAATATCGGGAACTGTCAATTTTTGTTCTTATTTGCTACACCACAGACAGGGAAAAAGCTTTTTTGAGGGAAAATATGTGTTTTTTTTTTTAGGCGGAAGTTAGAATTGTCTGTTTCAACCTCATTTTATTGTCAACCAATACAATTTATCATCTTTATTTCACTTCCACAGCAATCCCCAAGGTCCACCAGGTAATTTGGTACCAAGTTTGGCCACATATCTGGCTAAATACTATATGAAACCTTAGTAGATGTAGATTATAGCTTTTTCGGGAAAAAAGGCCTCTGGGCTTAAAAATAAGCATCATTTTTGTCATTTTTAGTGAATAAATCTGACCAAGACTTTTTTCAGTGTAATCAGTCCCATGTCATTCCTGCCTCCCACCAGCAGGGGCGCCACCCAACCTGCTGATTGGGGCCCTGAACGTCCTCAAGATGTGTTTCCTGTCCGCTGTGACGGCCGTGTTCTCCATCGAAGGTCAAGGTTTTAGTTTTAGTTCCTTTTTTATTCTGTGCACTGCAAAAAGAGGTTAAAAATACGTCAAAAATGTTTCAAATTTGGCAAATATTGTGTTGATTTGAGCACATTTTGACTGAGCCTTAAAACTAGATTCAGGACGGGACAGAGCAAAATGATAATAAACACTAAATGGTTTTGTCCCTTTGGAGAATCTACTTTTAACACAATATTCACATTTTGATTTTTTTTTTAAAACACTGATTCAAGTCGTAATTACCTCATATTTGATCATTTTTTGCAGTGTGTCTCTTTGATGTTTACTTCCTGTTCTGTGTCTCCCAGTTAAAGGTCTACAGGGGGATTTTCTACTTCTGGGTGGAGCCTATTGGTCCTCTCAGTTGTCAATCATTCTGTTGATACTCGTCCAATAAGAGCAGAAAGTTTAGTTCTTTCCTAAAATGTGGGAAAATCCTCCAAAAACCTTTAAATCCTCTGTTCTCTGTTCCTCTTGTGGCCCGTCACTCTTTGATCCCAGTGTCTTGTCTTCGTCCTCACTTCCTGGATT
The DNA here is from genome assembly GCA_964034765.1 of Knipowitschia caucasica. Classification (NCBI taxonomy): domain Eukaryota; kingdom Metazoa; phylum Chordata; class Actinopteri; order Gobiiformes; family Gobiidae; genus Knipowitschia; species Knipowitschia caucasica. Next base: position 993,585 of record OZ035829.1, on the reverse strand, counting down.
TTACATTCAGTTATGTTTTGTTTTTAGATTTGTGTTGATTATTATTTATTTTTGCAGTTTTTGAGACGCCTCAATCTCCTGTATTTGTTTTACTTCATGTTTGCACTTGTCGTTTGTACGTGATTCTGTCTTTAGTGTCACTTTACCAGGACTCCCTTGAAATAGAGGTTTTTTTTCTTTTTAAACGTGACATTTGGTTTCAACAAGTTTTTTCCATTATTTTTCAGTTTGTAGAGTGTAACATCTTTGTCTTCCTCACGGGCCACAACCCACTGGTTGAGAAACACTGAAAATAGGCCAATCCATCATGATAAAAACTCTTCTGGGGGATTTTCTCATTGGTATGAATGGGAGCAGTCAAAAAGACTGCCCTGGGAGTTTTAGCGGTTTCGCAATTCTGTAAGTTCCTGGTCTTAAAAATAATGTCATATTTCATCTTGAACAGCAAGAAGCAGTTGCTGAAGACAGAGACCTGAGACCAGGACTAATGTGAGAGGACTTTCAGGACAGAGACCTGAGACCAGGACTAATGTGAGAGGACCTTCAGGACAGAGACCTGAGACCAGGACTAATGTGAGAGGACTTCAGGACAGAGACCTGAGACCAGGACTAATGTGAGAGGAGCTTCAGGACAGAGACCTGAGACCTAGGACTAATGTGAGAGGACTTCAGGGACAGAGACCTGAGGACCAGGACTAATGTGAGAGGACCCTTCAGGACAGAGGACTCTTGAGACCAGGACTAATGTGAGAGGACTTCAGGACAGAGACCTGAGGACCAGGACTAATGTGAGAGGGACTTCAGGACAGAGACCTGAGACCAGGACTAATGTGAGAGGACTTCAGGACAGAGACCTGAGACCAGGACTAATGTGAGGGAGGACTTTCAGGACAGAGACCTGAGACCAGGACTAATGTGAGAGGACTTCAGGACAGAGACCTGAGGACCAGGACTAATGTGAGAGGACTTCAGGACAGTGACCTGAGACCAGGATTAATGTGAGAGGACTTCAGGACAGAGACCTGAGACCAGGACTAATGTGAGAGGACTTCAGGACAGAGACCTGAGACCAGGACTAATGTGAGAGGGACCCGACTCCAGGACAGAGACCTGAGACCCAGGACTAATGTGAGAGGACTTCAGGACATGAGACCCTGAGACTGGACTAATGTGAGAGGACTTCAGGACAGAGACCTAAGACCAGGACTATGTGAGAGGACTTCAGGACAGACAGAGACCTGAGACCAGGACTAATGTGAGAGGACTTCAGGACAGAGACCCCTGAGACCAGGACTAATGTTCGAGAGGACTTCAGGACAGAGACCTGAGACCTGGACTAATGTGAGAGGACTTCAGGACAGAGACCGGAGACCAGGACTAATGTGACGAGGACTTCAGGACAGAGACCTGAGACCAGGACTAATGTGAGAGGACTTCAGGACAG